>JAJPUD010016059.1:7976-35330 GCA_023553655.1 Myrmecobius fasciatus | reverse complement strand
TGAAATTCTCCTATATCATTGAATGACCATCTTCTTCCCTGGAAGATAATTCTCATTCTAGCTGGGTAACTTATTCTTGGCTGTAATCCAAGTTCCTTTGCCCTTCAGAATATCTGATTCCAAGCCCTTCGATCCTTCAAAGTAGAAGCTGCTAGGTCCTGTGTCATCCTAATTGTGGCACCTCGATATTTAAATTGTTTCTTTCTGGCTTCTCATAATATCTTTTCCTTGGTATGATAGTTCTGGATTTTAGCCACAATCTTTCTGGGGGACTTAATTTTTGTGTTTCTTTCAGGAGATGATCAGTGGATTGTTTCAATAAGTATTTTTCCTTCTGGATCTAAAATATCAGGGCAGTTTTCTTTTATGATTTCCTGGAAGATAGTGTCTAGGTTCTTTTTTTCATCATGGCTTTCAGGAAGCCCTATAATCCTTAGATTGTCTCTCCTAGATCTATTTTCCAGGTCAGTTGTTTTTCCTAGGAGATATTTCATGTTTTTTTTCTATCTTTTCATTTTTTTTGTTTTTGTTTGACTGATTCTTGAAGTCTTGATGAGTCATTCATTTCCAATTGTTCAATTATAATTTTTAATGTCTTATTTTCTTCAGTTACTGTTTTTAGCTCCTTTTGTAATTGGCCATTTTGTTCCTTGTCTTTTTCCATTTTTTCCATTTTATTTTGCAGTGATCTCATTTCGTTTCCCCATGTTTCTTCCAACTCTCTTTTAAGATCCTTAATGTAATCTTCAAAGAAAGCCTTGTGACATGGAGTCCAGTTTATCTTTGGAGCTTTTTCTGGAATTGCTTTACCTTTGGGTGCCTCAGGATTTGAGGTCTGTTCTTCCCTCTCTCCATAAAAGTTGTCTATGGTAAGAGCTCTTTTTGGTTTGTTATTCATTTTTTTAAAGGTATGAGGTCTGTTTAAGGCAAAGGTGGGACAGCTGCTTTAATTTGCCCTGGGGCGGTTCTGCTGATTGAGTTATTTCAGGTGTTGGGCAGTTCTGCTTAGTTCATCCTGGGGCAGTTCTGCTGATTAAATTATTTCAGGTACTGGGCAGTTCTGCTGATTGAATTATTTCAGGTGCTGATCAGTTCTGCTGATTGATTGATCGCCCTAGGGTGCTGTGTAATGGCAGCTAGGTCCGACACTCATCAGGGGTTCAGTGGTTCACAATCTACCCCTCACAAAAGGCAGACCCTCCAAACCACCTGCCCACAATCAGGACAGATTGGCCCAAGAGGCCCGCATGAGACTCCCAGGTGTGTGAAAAGCCCAATGTTCCCACTCCTGTTCCGACTCCTGTGACGACTCCTGTTCCAGCTCCCTGCTCCAGCTCCCTGCTCCAGCTCCCTGCCCTGGTCTCCTTGTGCTGCAGTCTGGATTCAGCAGACTACCCCACCCCTGCCCAATTAAAACAGACTTGTTTTGAAGTTCTTCCAGAGTATCTTCTTCTAGAAACCTGTTGTCCTCCAGATATTGTGGATTTTTTTTTACTTCAAAATCAGTCTAGAGGCTTCATATGTTGTTGGTTTGAAGGAAGGTTAGAGGAGGTTACAGAGACTCCTGTCTGATCTCCCCCATCTTGGCTCCACCCCCGGAAGTCTAGTAATGATATTTGTTGTTTATTAGTTTGTGAAGGTTAATGAGCTTCTGCTGTATTATTTTAATCATTTAATCAATAGTCTTTCTAGCTATTCTGTAAGTGTTCAACTTCTACAGCCTAGAACACAAAAGAGTAATCTAACAAGTTCAAGGTTTTAAAGTTAAGTCCTAGCAAAGATTACTATTTCAATAAACAACTTTGTTTTGATATTATGCATTGAAAGTTTTAAAAGCTTCATTCAAAAAGTAAAGCAGGTTAATGAAGAGCTTTTAAAATGGTTTTCGTTTTATTCCATTTTAAAAAATTGATTAAAGCAGTCAATTAATATCAAAAAAGAAAAAAAATTCTCAGTGGGAAAACAGCATTTCATTCTTTGTGTCAAAGTAGAACATCGAGTTAAGTTTATAAAAGACTATCTCTGGATTCATGTTCTTGCAAATGGGAACAAATGAAAAACATCTAACACCTGTATGTTATCAATGCCATTAAAATTTTTTTTTAAAGCTGGTACAAAAAGGAAAAGGACCCACATGCACAAAAATATGTATAGCAGCTTTTTCTGTGATGGAAAAGAATTGGAAATTGTGGGGATATCCATAAATTGACCAATGACTAAACAAATTGTGGTATATGAATGTAATGGAATACTATTATTTTATGAAAAAAATGAGCAGGTGGATTTCAGAAAAACTGGGAATGACTTAATTAAATTTATACCGAGTTAACTGAGGAGAACCAGGAAAATACTCTACTAAGTAACAGCAACATTGTGAAATGATCAACTATAATAGATTTTTCTCTTCTCAGAAATATGATGATCAAGAGAATTCTGGTAAAATTCTGGTAAAAAAAATGATATCCACATCCAGAAAAAGAATTATGAAGTTTGAATGCAAATTGTATAATAACATTTTCATTTTGGTTTTCATTTTAACTTTCTCATCATTACTTTTCCCTTTTATTTTGATTCTTCTTTCACAACATGACTAATATGGAAATGTTTAACATTATTTTTAATCATATCATAGCATGATTGTTGGTTATATCAGATTGGTTGCTGTCCTGGGAAAGGGGAGGGAAAGAGAAAAATATGGAACTCAAAAGTCACAAAAATGAATGTTGAAAACCATCTTTACTATGTAACTGGAAAAAAAAAAGAAATACTATTAAGTACACAGTGAGAGAGGTAGGGAGATCTGGCATGGTGTTATCAGAGTCCTCTAAGACCATGGGTCTCAATTCCTTCAAGTGACTCTTACAAGTCCTTGCCTGGAGGCTCTTATTCCAATCAGACTGTTCCTCTAGATACTCTACACCTCAGGCAAACACCAACCAAGAATTAAGCAGTGCAGGTTATGAGCTATAATCTCTATTTTCCTGAATTCTAGTCCCTTATGGCCCATTTCATGAAATCTCATGATCATAGCATAATATGACGTCTTATTTGGCTTCCTTGCTCCTTTAAAGACAATAGAGGAAGATTTATCAACTAGGAGGAAAATGTCTATTGCCTTCTTCACCACTTTGACCTCATTTTTCTCCTCATCAGTTAAAGTCTTTCTGAGATGTTCCACAACCAAGGAGCAACAGCCTACCTTCTCCTCTCTCCACTACATCCTCTCAGTTGGTAACAACCTCATTTGCCACGGATTCAGTAATTTTCTCCCTGACCCTTACTACCCCATCTCAGCTTTCAGACCAGCATTTAACCTGAGTTGGGTAGTTCAGTTGGCTATCTGTCTAGGGCTGGAATTCATGATCTAACCCAAACTCACAATACTTCCCCATTTAGAAAATCCATGAATGTACTATAAATCAATGGAGCTATCTCAGGGTCCTTTTTAGATCTTTCACTGCCTTTGAAATCCCAGACATCCAGTTCCTGAATCTAATATTAAAGAGAAACTACTCTCTCAAAAGCACCTTACTACCAAAACTGAGGGCTTCTTCTGAGTCTTCCTTCTTGATTGCATTTCAGATCTTGGAAGCACTGGCTAATGGGTATTGCTTCATAGGTACAACAAACCGCTTCTAAGCATTTCCAGTGGTCTAAAATAGTCAATTGTCTTGTCATCAAATGCCCATATGATGAATTCAAAAGTTTTTTTTTCTTTTATCCCCTCCCCACTAAATTATTCTCATGGTAAAGAGTAGACCTTCCTGAGCTATCAGGATTTCTCTCTCTCTCTCCCTCCCCCCCCCCCTCTCTCTCTCCCCCCTTCATTCTCTTCCCAACACACTTTGTCCTTCATTCATGGTCCAGTATCAAGTTACAGGCAAAATTGTCTCCTGATCTTTATTTCCATATCATGATCTGTAAGATATGACAATTTCAATTTTAAGTCTCCTACACATCTCAAAATCCACAACTCTTTAACTGATCTCCTTATGCTGTCTCTTCAGAAGTAACCTATATATTCAAGACTTCTCTATGGCTTCCAAAAGAACTTCCACCAGGTTCACAGATTTGGTGAAGACTTGATCCTTCTGCATCATAGCACCTATCCAACCAGTTGGCAAAACTCTTTCTGTCTTCTCAAAATCTCTACAATCCAAACACTTCTTTCTACTCATACTCATATATTAGATCAGCCTTCAAAAGTTTCTCTGCAAAATCCTTCGATTAGTCTCCCTGCCTCAACTTTCTACCACCTAGATCCATCTAGATCAAGGACAATCACCAGATCACTAGATCAAGGGATTTTCTTAAAATATTCTGCTGATTTCTCTGCTACTCTAACCATACAAAATAATTACTGTACCTTTAACAGCTTCCTGCTTTTCACTGGTTTAAGAAGATGCCTTTCGTCTGGGATTCCATCATCTTCATCAACTGATTCCTTCCTACCTCTCAAGACTCAGTACATTTTATCCTCTTCCCTACCTTTGATGGTCCTAGTCAGAAAATGCACTTCATTAACCCTGTGCTTTACTTTTCATTGCCTGGCTGTCTTGCCAAGAAGTGAATTTTCTCTCTTCCTGTCACATCTTAACTTTTCCTGATCCAAAAGAATCTCTGGCTTGCGGTATTAACCCATTGTCCCAGGGACTTGTGCCTTTGCCCCTGAGGTTTTCTACTACAAAATCTCCATGTAGATGACAGACACTTGTTCTTTTCATATATTAACTGTCCTTAAAAGTTTAGAACTTCCTAAGGACAGGGACTCTGGTAATATTTCTTTGTATAGTTAAACCAGAGTACAATAGCTGATACAATGAAAACTCTGGGAAGGTGGTTTATGTCTTCATACTATTTGAGAAGTGGGTTAATTCACTAATTCCATACATTTTTCTCCACAATTATCTCAACTTGAATCTGAAATTTGCTGCTATGTGATTTTGTAACAACACTGATCAAAAGAAATTGCATTAAAAGCATGCTGAAAGAATCAGAAGGTCAGGCCAGCAAGCTGTGAAATGAGGTTAATGTCCCCAGGAGAGGCTGCCATTAAGACTGCTTATGCTACTATTCACCTTAACCACATAGTTTTGGCAACATTACAATCATCTCTCACAACAGGAATGCAATCCTTGTTGGAGTCTTCATAGAAAAACAGTAGTTCAAGAGAAAACACCCTCAATGAGCTGGAGAAATTCTTCTCAAACAAAAAAAAAAAAAACAGACAAGAATATGATTTTTTTCCTTGGCAAGTTCATTAATGGGAATGATGTAGTTCTGAAATGAAGCTGCCATACCTCCTGCTGGAAGGATATAAAAGTCTCAGTGCTCACAGTGTCCTACCAAACTAAATTCTAACATCATCCAAATCTGTGAATCTTAATACAATGAGCTACTACAGCGGCTACTATGGAGACCTGGGCTGTGGCTATAGCTCTGGTTATGGCTGTGGATATGGCAGTTATTGTGGTCTAGGCTATGGTTTTGGTGGCTATGGGTATGGAGGCCTGGGCTGTGGAGGCTATGGCTATGGCTGCTGCTGCCCATCTTGCTGTGGAAGGTTTTATTCTTCTGGCTTCTACTGAAAAAACACCTGCTTCTACAGTGTCATGGAATCATTGTCCAAACCAGCTTGGGTCAATTCCACATCTTTCTAAGAATATCACTTTCCAACAGCCTCTACAGCTGGCTGGCATAGGAGAGATACCACAAGAAGCCTCAGAATCCCTATGGAGCCCTCAGGGCAGCAAAGTACCAGGGACTGAGAAGCAGCCAGATCCATCCTTCTGGGAAAAGATACAGAATCTCACCTGTCATGAGGGAGATTCTCCCAATGACAACTCATTTCCAGCAAATTTTCTTAGATCTGATAAACCATGGCTGAAGTGTTTGTTGAGATTTTCTAATAAATTTGTTTGACTGGCTTAGCAAAGCTCACTTGCCTTTCTTAAAGTGCTGTGGGTTTCAGTC
Organism: Myrmecobius fasciatus; assembly: GCA_023553655.1. Classification (NCBI taxonomy): domain Eukaryota; kingdom Metazoa; phylum Chordata; class Mammalia; order Dasyuromorphia; family Myrmecobiidae; genus Myrmecobius; species Myrmecobius fasciatus. The sequence goes on along the minus strand of JAJPUD010016059.1, from coordinate 29,357 downwards.
TCACACCATGAAGAGATTTTCATTCTTGCCCTGTATTTTTTGTCATTGCAGAAAATATAGTCTCCAGTTCTTTTTTTTTTGCAATAGAGTGATAACTTTCCAGATTTCTGTTCAAAAAAATATTATTTCCTTGTTAAATCTATGTCTAAAATATCACTTCTGCCCTATTTAAATTTAGGGCTTCATAATATCCAGAACTCCGCTATACAGATAACAAGACCTTTGTTTTTGTAAGCAATGGCTCTTCTCCCATATTCTGTGTACATGGAAAGGTTTTTTTATGTTTGACTTTTTCAGAGATTAACATTTTCATTGCAACATATTCACAGGACATCCTGATAACTATCAAGATGTGGATTGGTCCTGTGATTTCTAGTTGTCTCCCCCAACTTTATCATCATCCACTAAGTTGAAGTTTTGGACTACTGCACAAGTGAATACCATAGCACAAAATTAATGGAAGAAAGTCATATACTAAAACAAAAAAATTAACATATCCTTCTGATGTGTATCTCCTCCAGCAAACAACACAACCTGTCTAGCTCACAACTTGGGAAGTCCCTCAAATTAGGGTCTTTCAGTCTATGGAAGAAGTGGACAATTTTTAGACTATCTCTCAAAGTCCTCAAACACCTGAACTCAAGCTCCCAGGGAAAGAGAATATCTGTTTTCTTTGTCAGCATCTTGCTTGGATCTTTGGCCCCCAAAATCAAGTCCCTCAGAAGGATCTTTGGGAAGACATAACTACAAGGCATACAGTTGTAACTTAATATACTTTTAGCTATTGAAATGCTTATTAACTAAAATAGTTTTTCAGACAGTGGAGGCAACATTACAAGTGTTTCAATCAATGGATCAATGGCATATATCTGATTTCATTCCCATGTGGGATTCTTATGTATTTGGAAATTTTCTGTAGTTTGAAAATAATTAATAAAATGAAATAGAATGTTTGAGTGATGCAGTGTTTAGCCTAAAGTGAGGAGGAGCTGGGTTCAAATCCAGCCTCAGAAACTATGTAAACTAGGGCAAAACACTTGTGCCTTTTAGCCTCAGTTTTCTCATCTGCAAGGTGAGCTAGAGAAGGTGACGGCAAACCACTCCAATATCTCTTGTCAGGAGGATCATGGATGGGGGTCATGAAGAGTCAGACACAACTGAACAACAAATAGTGACATCTATTCTTCATATAAAAATATTGTTCTTCAGTTTTTATGGGTCTGGATGATTGTTGACAATAAATAGCTTTGTTGATTCTAGCAATATTACAAATGTTAAAATTTGAAAACCTGGAAAACAAAAGAATTATCTAACAAGTTCAAAATTTTAAAGTTAAATCCTAATTATGTCAACTGTTCTTTTGATAGGAGGCACTGCAAGTGTTAAAAATTCTCATTCTAAAACTATGGCAGGTTAATGAAAAACTTTTAAAAATAGGTCCTCTTTAATTTCCTTTCCAAACTTTGATTAAAATATTCAATTAATGGGGCAACTACGTGGTTCAGTGGATAGAACACCAGCCCTGAAGTCAGGAGGACCTGAGTTCAAATCTAGTCTCAGACATTTAACGTATTTTAGATATGTGACCCTGGGCAAGTCACTTAATCCCAATTGCCTCAGCAAAAATAAATAAATAAATAAAAAGAAAAATTAAATTAATATCAAAAAGAAAAAAAAAGAAAAATCTCCATGGGAAAAGAGCATTTCATTCTCTGCAACAAAGTTGAAAATCAATTTAAAGATGATAAAAGTCTACCTCTGGATCCAAGTTCTCCCAAATAAGAACAAATGAAAATTATGATTATATTTTGTGATGACCATTAAAAATTTTAATAGAGTTGGCACAAAAAGGAAAAGGACCTAAATGTACAAAAATATTTATAGCAGTTCTTTATATGATGGCAAAGAATTGAAAACTGTAGGGATACCCATCAATTGACAAATGGCTGAACAAGTTGTGGTCATTGTTGTGGAACATTACTGCTTTATTAAAAAAAATGACAAGCAGGTAGATTTCAGGAAACCTAGGGAAGATTTCCATAAGTTGATGCAAAGTCAAATGAACTGTGTATAAAGTAGCAGGAATATTGTAAGGTGATCACACCATAACCATTCTCAGCAATATATGATCCAAGACAACTCTGAAGGATCTATGATGAAATAAACTATTCATATACAGAAATAAATTGATGGTGTCTGAATACAAATTGAAGGATGCATTTTTCCTTTATTTATTTTTCTTGAGGATTGTTCTTTTTTGGTCTATGTTTTCTTTCACCACATGACTATTATGAAAATGTTTTGCATTATTACACAGGAATAACCTAAATCAAAATGTTTGCCTTCTCCTTTAGAGGACATTGAGGAGAGAGGGAAGAAAAGAATCTGGAATTCAAAGCTTTAAAAACAAATGTTGCTAATCTTCTTTATATATAATGGGGGAAAACAAAACACTAAATTGAAAAAAAAATTAGGAACATTGGAGCTGTTTGAGGATAGAGACTTTAAACACTTTGTGTCCCTCAATCTGAATAGAATGATTCGTGGAGTGATTTGTGTTTTAATGCTTTAGGGATGGTTGACTGATTCACTAATTCCATGAATTTTTTTTCCTTCACAATTTTCTCAACTTCAACGTGAAACGTGTGTCACAACATTCTCAAAGAGAACTGATCAAAAGAAACAGAATTCAAAAGCATTCTGAAAGAATCAGAAAATCAGGTGATCAAGCTATGAAATGAGGGCAATGTCCTCAGGAGAGGTTGCCATGAAAATTGGGTAGAGCACCAGCCACATTAACCACATAGGCTTTGGCAGCACTATAATCACTTTTCATGACAAGAATGAGGTCCTTGGTAGAGTCATCATAGAGAAACAGCAAATCAAAAAAAAAAAAAAAAACACCACCCTTATTGAGCTGAGGAAATTCTCAGGCAACAAACTATGACAAGAATGTGATTTTGTCTTGGTAAAATCATTAAAGGGAATGATGCAGTTCTGGAATGAAGCTGCCACACCTCCCCTGGAAGGGTATAAAAGTCCCAGTGTACCTGGTATCCTATAAACCAAACAGATTAAACCGTGACATCCTTCCAAACAATCGTGATACCATGAGCTACAAGGGCAGTTGCTATGGGGGCCTGGGCTATGGCTATGGCTCTGGTTATGGCTGTGGATGTGGCAGCTACCGTGGCCTGGGCTATAGCTATGGAGGCTGTGGTTGTGGAGGCCTAGGCTATAGTGGCTATGGCTATGGAGGCCTGGGCTGTGGAGGCTATGGCTATGGAGGCCTGGGCTGTGGAGGCTATGGTTATGGCAGCTATAGCTGCTACCGCCCATCTTGCTGTGGAAGATATTCTGGCTTCTACTAAAAAATCACCTGCTCCTGCCTTGTCGTGGAATTCTTGCCCAACTCAGTCCAAATCTTCCTAAGGACATCACCTTCCATCTACCTCTGCAGTTATATGGTATATAAGAAAGAAATACCACAAAAAGTCTCGGAATTTCTATGGCGCATTCAGGGATGTGAAGTGCCAGGACTGAGAAGCAGCTGGATCTGTCCTTCTGGAAAAAGATGCAGAATTTCACCCATCATGGGGCAGATTCCCCCAGTGACAATTCATTCCCAGCAAGTTTGCTCAGCTCTGATATACTGATTTTCTAATAAACTTGCTTGACTGGCTTAGCAAAACTGTTTTCACCTCTCTTTCTTTTAAGTCCTCGTATTCAGGTTTCTGTCTCATACCATGAGATTTTCATTCTTGAACTAAACTTATATATCTTTACAGAAGATTTAGTCTCCAATTCATTTTTGTTTGCAATAAAGTGATGATGCTCAAGATTTCTGTTCAAAAATATTATTTCTTTGTTAAATTCCTTTCTAAAATTTCACTTCTGCAATACTTAAAATTTAGGGCTTCATAATTCCTAGGACCTCTCTATACAGATGGCAAGGCCTTTGTTTTTGTAAGCCATGGCCCTTGTCCAACATTCTGTGTGACATTCACAGTTTTTTTTATGTCCAACTTTTCTTAGAGATTCACATCTTCATCATCACATGCTCACAATTCATCATTTCCCGATCCAAGTGGTAAAAATGTGAATTGGTTCAATGATTTCTAGTGGTCACCTACTTTATCATTAGCCATCACTATGAAGTTTAGGAGCACTGTACAAGTGAATACCATAGCAAAAAATCTACAGAAAAAAGTCATATACTAAGCCAAAAGACTGGCATATCCTTCTAATGGGTTCAATCTCCTCCAGCAAACTACAATCAGTCCAGTTCACAAAATTGAAGTATCTCAAAATGAGGCCTTCAGTCCATGGAGGAAGTGGACTCAGTTTTAAAGAATGTCTCTCGAAGTCCTCAAACACTTGAATTCAAACTCCCAGGGAAAGAGAATATTTGCTTTATTGCTACATCTTGCTTGAACCTTTGGCCTCCCCCAATGACAGCCTTGGAAAGGAAGTCCTTAATACTCTACAAAGCATATAATAGGACCTTAAAAATTTTTAGCTATTGAAATATATTGATTGAATTAGTATTTCAAGCCATGGGGGGAGGACTATAAGTGTTGCAATCAGTGGATCTTTTGCCTCAGGCAGCTTATCTTGAAATAATTGTGTGTTAGTGTATATATCACTCCTTTCACACACAAAAAAGTATGGGTATTTCCATAGATGTACTGGCTTTTCAATGCAAATTGTCTCAGGAGACTTTTTCTATTCAATTCCTCCCAAAAGGAAAGTCCAAGTGATTCATCAATACTTTGCCTACAGATATCCTATGAATATCTCCAAATGGAAACTAATCAGAAGAAGAATTCTCTTTCTGAAAGGAATAGCAAGTTGTACATAGTAGATTACAGTTTCATGTACAGTTGTTGATTGTATATTATTATAATGATGCTTTTTTAAATTCCATAAATTAAACATAAAATAAAATTATTTTTTTTATTTTTTTAGAAAAGAATATCAGCAAGTAAGCTCATCTTAGTAGATTCTCTGAAACTCAATTCCATGTGGTTTTAATTTCTTCTGCCATGATTGTATTTGGAAAGCTTTCTATTCCATGGAATTTGAAAATTATTAGTGAAAAGTATTAAATAGAGCACCTGGGTGATGTTGTGCATCGAGCTTCTTGGCCTGAAGTTCAAATTCATTTCAACCTTTTTTGCTTCCATTTTCCCATCTATAAGGTAAGATAAAGAAGAAGGTGGCAAACTATTTCAGTATCTTGGTCACAAGGAGGTCGTGGGGTGTCAAACACAATAGAAGAAAAACAACAAATCATGATGTCTATTAAAAATATTATTCTTCACTTTTTATGAATCTAGATGGTTATTTGCAATGGTTCTATCTATAATGGTGCCCTAGATCAAGTCAAGTTCATTTGTTGAATTCTCAAGGATATTTTGGAGGTTGTGTTAGTAGTAGAGACTGGTTGTTTATTAGTTTGTGAAAGGATAATGAGCTTCTGGTATTTTATTCTAGTCACCTAGCCAAGTCTTTCTAGCTATTCTATAAATGCTCAACTCTTACAACCTGGAAAACAAAAGAAAATAAAAGAGCAGTCTAATAAGGTCAAGGTTTTAAAGTTAAACCCTAGCTAAAGTCTACTGTATCCATAAACATAACTTTCTTTTGATATTTTGCATTGTAAGTGTTAAAAATCTAATTCTAAAAATAAGACAAGTTAATGAAGGATGTTTTTAATGGTTCTCCTTTTATTTTCTTTTTAATATTTGAATAAAATTAATTTATTATTTTTACTAAATTATCAAATCAATACCAAATTAATTTATTAGTTACCAAAATATTCATTTTATTGATTAATTACCAAATTAATACCCCCCAAAAGAGAAAAAAGTCTCAGTGGGCAAAGAGCATTTCATTCTCAATAACAAAATTGAAAATCAGTTTAAGGGGATCAAAGACCCCCTCTGAATCCAAATTCTCTCAAATGGGAATAAATGAAAAAACCTAATATCTGTATATTGTGATAGTCATTCAAAAAAAAAAAACCTTAAGAGAACTGGAACAAACTGGAAAAGGACCCACATATACAAAAATATATAAAGCAGCTTTTTGTGTGATGGCAAAAAGTTGGAATTGTGGTGATGTCCATCAACTGACTAAATGGCTGAACAAGTTGTAGTATATGAATGCAATGAAACATTAATGTTTTATTAAAAATGGTGAGCAGGTAGATTTCAGAAAAATCTGGAAAGACTTATTCAAAATGTTGCTGAGTGAAATGGCCAGAACCAGGAACACTATACACAATAGTGACAACATGGGACAAAAATCAACTATGATAGACTTAATTCTCAGCAATCATAATCCAAAACAATTACAAAAGATTCCTGCTGGAAACTCTAACAAAATCCCCACCCCAAAAAAAACAAAACAACTATGGATGCTGAATGTAGAAAGAAGCTTGCTATTTTCAATTTTTCTTTATTTTTTTGTTTTAGCTTTCTCATGGTTTTTCTCTTCTAATTCTTCTTTCACAACACGACATATGTGGAAATAAATTTAATATGATTGTTGATGTATAACCTATATCAGACTGATTCCTGTCTTGGGGAGTGAAGTCAAAAAGAAAGGAGGAAGAAAATTTTGGAACTCAGAATTTTACAAAAATGAATGTTAAAAAATATCTTTACATATAAAATTGGAAGAAAAAAAATAAAATGCTATAAGATACAGAAAGAGAAAGATAGAGGCAGAGACAGAAACCGAAAAAGAGGGACAGAGACATATGGCACTGTTCATCACTGTCCTCCAAGCCTTTAAGTCCCAGTTCCTTCAAGTATATTTCACAGGCCCTGAGCTAGAAGCTTGTCTGCTCTTCTAAATGTTCTACAACTTAGCCAAAGAACTAGACAGTGCAGGTTACTCATAGGCAAACAATGGTTATCACAAGTCCTTTTTGGATCTTCTTTCACTGTCTTTGAAAACCTAGACATCTGAATACTGAATCCAATATTCAAGAGAAACTTTGTAGAGAGTACCTCAGGGTCAAAACTAATGGCCTCTTCGGAACCTTCCTTCTTCTTGATCTCCCTTTGGATTATGAACACTGGCCAATTGTAGCCAGATTATCCATTTCTGATGGCCTACAGTCAAATGTCTTATCACCTAATATCTGGATGATGAATTCTGTCTTTTTCTTCTTCTCCATTAATCTTTTTCTTATGGTAAAAGAGTAGATATTTCTAAACTGTCAGAGCTTCAAATTCTCTCTCTCTCTCTCTCTCTCTCTCTCTCTCTCTCTCTCTCCCCCCCCCGTGTGTGTCTGTATCTCTTTCTGTCTGTCTCTGTCTCTCTATTTTTTCTCTTTTTCTCCTATTCACTCTTTCCATCCTTTATTCACTATCAGATCTCGAGTTATAGGCAAAAATCTCTCCTAAGCTTCAGTTTTATATCATGAACTGTATGATAAGACAATTTCAATTTAATGTCCTCTACATATCCCAAACCCTCAACTATAAAACAGATCCTCTCATCCTGCCACTTCAAAAGCAACCTATCAATTCAAAACGTCTCTATACATTTTTTTCTCTATACATTTCAAGAGAACAGCCATCAAATAAAGAAATAAGATTCACAGACTCAATGAAGTTCTTGACTACTCAGTGTCATCACACTTATCCAATCATTTGGCAAAATTTCTCCTTTCTGTCTTCCCAAAGTCTCTGCAATCCAAACACTTCTTTCTACTCATACAGCCCCCACCTTAAATCAAAAATTACAGGCCTCTCTGAAAGATTGATTGGTCTCCCAGCTTCAATCTTCTTCCCACCCAGATCCATCCTGTGATCCTCAGATCAAAGGATTTTCTGAAAGTATTATTCTGATCTTTACCACTCTAAGTATACAAAATCCCAAATCACTGCACTGATAATCTTGAAAACTTCAATAGCTTCCTATTTTATGTTGATTTAAAAAGATAATTTCTGTCTGAAATTTCAATGTCCCCAGGAGAAGCTGCCATGAACATTTAGGAGAGCACCAATTACATTAACACATACACTTTGACAACATTGCAATAATTTCTCAGGAGAGAATTGAAATTCTTAGCAAAGTCTTCATAAAGAAGCAAAGAAAAACACCTTTTAATGAGCTGGAGAAATTATTTTCAAGCAACAAACTATGACAAGAATGTGATTCTACCCTGGCGAGTTCATTAAAAGGAATGATGTAGTTATAAAATAAAGCTGCCACACCTCCTGCTGGAAGTGTATAAAAGTCCCAGGGCAGTTGGTGCCCTACACATTAAACCCTGACATTCCTCCGATTCCAGAAATCTTGACACCATGAGCTACTACAGCAGCTACTATGGGGGCCTGGGCTATGGCTATGGCTCTGGTTATGGCTGTGGATGTGGCAGCTACCGTGGCCTAGGCTATGGCTTTGGCAGCTGTGGGTATGGAGGCCTAGGTTATGGAGGCCTGGGCTGTGGTGGCTATGGCTATGGAGGTCTGGGCTATGGAGGCTATGGCTATGGCTGCTGCCGCCCATCTTGCTATGGAAGGTATTCTTCCTTTGGCTTCTACTGAAAAATCACCTGTTCCTGCAGTGTCATGGAATCCTTGTCCAGCTGTGCTTGAGTAATTCCATGGCATTTTAAGGGCATCCTATTCTATCTGCCTCTACAGCTGGGTGGCATAGGAGGGATACCACAAGAAGTATCAGCATCCCTATGGAACACAGAGCAGTGACATTATAGGGATGCAGAAGTAGCTGGACCCATACTTCTGAGAATGATGCAGAAACGCAGCTGTCATGATGAAGGTGCCCCTAACATTTCCAGAAAGTCTGCTCAGCTCTGATATATCATGGCTGAGGGGTCTGTTAGGATTTTCTAATAAACTTCCATTGATTAATAAAATTGTTTCCACATTTCCTCCTTGACCTCAATCTACATGAATGTGAACCTCACACTACCAACTTTCAGTATTCATTGCATTTTTTTTTCCATTTCAAAAATTCTTTTTCAATGAACTGGTTTCTTTTTCATATCTATTTTGTAAGGAATTGTATACTTTTTTTTCATCGTCTAATTTTTAAGGAATTTTCTTTAAATAATTTCTGGTTTTCCTTGTCCATATTCTCTAGCAAAGATTTCATTTCCTTTCCCCATTTTTCTTCTTTTAAGATCTTTTTTTTTTAATTCTTCTAAGAGAGCCGCGTGAAATGGAGACCAATTCATATTATCCTTTGGGGCTTCATCTGGAGCTGGCTTGCCTTTAGGATCCTCAGGGTTTGAGGTTCCTCTTCTCTTTCTCCATAAAATCTGTCTATGCTCATCCCCTCCCTTCTTTCCCTCAATTATATTAGGTTTTCTTTGCCTCTTCATGAGATTTTACCTTATTTTTACCTCCTTTTTTTACCTTTTTAACCTCCTTTTTCCTTTTTTTGCATTCCTTCTTCCAATGATCTCATTTCATTTCCCCATTTTTCTTCTAACTCTCTTTTGAGATTCTTTATGCAATCTTCCAGGAAAGCCTTGTGAAATGGGGACTCATTGTCTCCTTTTGTGGCTTCCTCTGGAGTTGCTTTACCTTTATGAACCTCAGGATCTGAGGTCTGTTCTTCTCACTCTCCATAAAAGCTGTCTATGGTGAGAATTCTTTTTTGTTTTGTATTCATTTTTTGAAAGCTTGAGGTCTGCTTAAATCAGAGGAGGGACAGCTACTTTAATTTGCCCTGGGGGAGTTTGGCCCACTTGACTTCTGATTCTGGGCTATGTGGGCTAGGTCTGGCATTCTCAGTGATTTACAATCTACCTTTTACAAAAGGCAGATCTGCCAAAGCACCTGCCTGCAACCAGGACAGAGTGGCCCAAGAGGCTCACAAAAACTTCCCAGGTGCTTAGAATCTGCCACACTGAGTCCCAGCCCAGCTTCCTGCCCAGTCTCCTGGAGCTGCCATCTGAGCTCGCCAACTGACCCCCTGCCTGACTGAAACAGACCTGTTCTGAAGCTCTTCCAGGGTAATTTCTTCTAAGAATATGTTGTGGTCCAAATATTTGGGGATGCTTTGACTCCAGAACCATTTTAGAGGCTTAATCTGCTCTTGGTTTGAGAGGAGGTCACAGAGAGTTGTGTCTACATTACTCCATCTTGGCTCCACCCCCACATTTCCAGACTTTCAATCTATAATATTGCACTTGAGTGTCATTGCAGAAGATCTAGTCTACAATTTATCTTTTTCAACAAAGGCAGAATTCTCTAGATTTCATTTGGGGAAAAAAAAGAATTTTATTTCCTTATATGTGTCTGTTAAAATTGGAATTCTATAGTACTTATATTTTAGTACTCATAAAATCCAAGCTCTATTTTACTTGAGTCAAAGAATTTATCCTTATAATCCATGGCCCTTCTCCTACTTTTTTTTTCTTTTTTGCTGAGACAATTGGCGTTAAGTGACTTGCCCACAGTCACATAGCTAGGACGTGTTAAGTATCCGAGACCAGATTTGAACTCAGGTCCTCCTGGTGTTCTATCCACTGTGCCACCTAGCTGCCCCTTCTCCTACATTTTGTGTGCATACTAACTTGGTTTTCCTGTTAAAGTTTTGTCAAAGGTTTCTATGTTCATCAAGTCATGGTCATGGTTCATCTCTTCCAGATGCAAATGGTCCTTAATGACTATGAGCATTTGGATTAATACACTGATTTCTAGCTATCTTTTATCACTTTGGTATAAATCACTATCTAAAGTTTGGGACCACAGTACAAGAGAAAAGCATACCTCAAAAACTACAGAAGAGTGTCATATGTCAAACCTGAAGACTATCATGGAACTATGCCCTTCTGATGGGCCCAATCTCTTCCATTAAAGTACATAGTCAGTCCAGTTCACAGCACTATCCTTGACCTCAGGCTTTCCCATGCATGGGGAAATGGACTAATTTTCAAATAATGTCTTCAAACATTTAAGCAATCTAATTATCTAAAACTCCCAGAGGAAGAAAATATCTTTTTTTGGCTTTGGACCTTAGACCCCGAAAACCATTTCCCTCAGATGAATCCTTAGGAAGAAAGAGATTAGTACTCTATCTGGAACATAATAGAAGACCAATCAATTTTTATAGATCGAAATGTTTATTGCTTGAATTAGTGTTTCATGCAGTAAATGAAATACTGCAAGTGCTACAAGCAATAGACCTTATATCTCCTGTGATTTTTCTTAAAATTAATGTCTGCTACAATAGATATAACTCATTGCCTTTATTCTCCATTCAGAAAAAAAAATGGATATCCCTATAAATTCACAAAGATATTCTCAAAAGACACACTCCATTGAATTCATCGCAGAAAATACCTTTAAACGATTCATCAATCATTTCTAGGGAGACATGCTCTCAAGGTCACATCAACAGAAACTACTCCTTCTGAAAGAAGATGACTTCTCTCTTCAACAGCTCTTAGTGGGAAAAGAGCTTCTAATTCTCTGTAACGAAGTTGAAAATCAGTTTAATGGGGTGAAAGACCACACTGATTCTAAGCTCTCTTATTTGGGAAGAAATAAAAAATACCTAATGCCTGTACTTCATGGTGGTCATTTTTTAAAAAATCCTTTAAAAAGTTGGCATAGTCCCCTAAGGGTCCTCTAAGCCCAAGAGTCCTAGTTCCTTCAAGTGATACCTATGGGTTTTGAATTACAAATATTTTTATAACTGGTCAGGACTTCTCTAGATGCTCAATAGATTAGCTGAAGATGAGATATACTCTGAATAGCACAGATTAATGATGAACCATCATCTCCATTTTCCTGAATTCTTGTCCTTTATGACCCTCTTCATACAATCTCAAAGTCACACTGCAACATCTGGCTATCGTATGAAATCCTATTTGATCCTCTTGGGCCCTGAGCTACAGGTCCTTTTTCCAAATGGTCTGGACTTCTCTAGATGCTCAACAGATTGGCTGAAGATGAGACATGCCCTGAGCAGTACAGATTAATGATGGGCCATCATCTCCATTTTCCTGAATTCTTATCTCTTATACTTCTCTCTTCATGCAGTCTTAAGGTCACTCTGGGGTGTTGGACTCGTCATATAAAATCTTATTGTGTTGTTTATCCTTTAGACTACAGTTGTGAGAGATTTAGAAGCCAAGAAGAGAACTACAAGGTCTATTGTTGTCCTTACCACTTTTACTTCATTTTTCTTCTATTCACTTAATATCTTTCTAAAATGATGCACAATAGAAACAGTCTCATCTGCCATGGTCTCAGTTATTTTCTCTCTGACACTCATTCCCTCAGCTCAAGTTTCAGACCAGCCTTCACCTTGAACTCACAGATACAGTTGGTTAGGTCAAGAATTCGTGATCCTTCCCAAAATCATATTAGCAACATTTCTCTGTACTTCCACATTTATAAAGTCCATGGCTGTACTGAAATCAATAGAGACAACTCAGGTTCCCTTCTGACTCTCCTTTCACTGCCTTTTAAAGTCTTGTTTTCTGACCTAGAATTAAAGAACAATTGCTCTCTCTAAAGAGCCTGGTGATGTCATTATTTCTACAACTAATGGCTTCTCCTGAGTCTTTCTTCTTCTTGATCTTCATTTGGTTCTTGAAAATTCTGGGAGGGGCAGAACCAAGATGGCAGAGAATTGACAGAACTTTGCTTGAGTTTTTCCTGGCTTCTCTCAGAATCAACACTAGATCAAGCCTTTGAATAGATTTTGGAGTAAGAGAATCCACAAATATTCAGAGTGCAACAAATTTTCAGCAGAAGATATCTTGGAAGGATTTCAGAAAAGGTCTGTCTCAATCAGGCTGGGGGGAATGTTGCCCAATGCAGATGCTACACAGGGAGATTTAGGGTGGAGAGGCCTAGTGGGGGGCTCTTAACCAAAGTATAGCAGCTTTCTATAGAACAGTGTTGGCTGTTCTGGTTCAGAAGCCAGTGGAGCAGCAGACTAGCTGTGAGACCTTCAACCACAGAAATCAAATAGTGAACCCCTGAACCCCAGCATAACAAGGGGAGAGCCTGCAGCACCAGTGGTCTCAGGGCAATGTAAAACCTCTGTCATCCTGTAGAGGAAGCTCAGAATTATCTCCCCTGTGCCCTAGTAGTAAACTGCAACCTTTAAAAATGAGCAAAAACAACAACAAAAAGAGCTCTGACCATAGTTAGCAATAATAAAAACAGGGAAGAACAGATTTCAATCCCTGAAGACACTAAAGGCAAAATGTCTCCAGATGAAACCTTAAAGGGATATGAACTGGTCTCCAACTCAAAAGGCTCACTTGGAAAAATTCAAAAAGGAGTTAGAAGAAAAATGGGGAAAGGAAATGAAAGTTTGGCAAGAGAGTTTGGAAAATGAAACATAGATGTTTTGAAGAAAACAACTCCTTAAAAATATATTTGGTGAAATGGGAAAAAATATTTTGAAGAAAACTACTTCTTAAAAATAGGTTGCTCACTATCATTACTATTCAATATTATATTAGAAATGTTAGTTTTAATAATGAGAAGAAAAAGAAATTGAAGGAATTAGAGTAGGTAATGAGTAAACAAAATTGTCACTCTTTTCGGATGATATGATCCTGTATTTAATACTAGAGAATCAATTAACTACTAGAAACAATTAACAATTTTAGCTTGATTTGCATGATACAAAATAAATCCACATAAATCATCAGCATTTCTATACCAACAAATATAAATATTTTAGCAGCAAGAGATATAAAGGAAAATTCCATTTCAAATAATTGTAGATAATATAAAATATTTAGGAGTCTACCAGCCAAGACAAGGCCAGGAACTACATGAACACAATTACAAAACACTTTCCACACAAATAACATTAGATCTAAACAACTGGAAGAATATCAAGTGCTCGTGGGTAGGCTGAGCTAATATAATAAAAATGACAATTCTACCTAAATTTATCTACATATTCAGTGCCATACCTATCAAACTGTGAAATAATTACTTTATAGAACTAGAAAAAATAAGAGCAAAATTCATCTGAAAGAAGAAAAGATCAGGAATTTCAAGGGGATTGATGAAAAAAATGTAAATGAAAGTAGTCTAGCTGTATCAGACTTAAAACTACATTATAAAGCAGCAATCATCAAAGTCATTTAGTTCTGGCTAAAAATTAGAGTAATAGATCAGTGGAATAGGTCAGGGTAATAAGACACAATAGTCAATGACTATATAATAACGTAGTGCTTGATAAATGCAAGATTCCAGCTTCTGAGAAAAGACCTCACTATTTGAAAAAAATACTGGAAAAAATGGAAAATAGAATAGCAAAAACCAGGTATTAACTAACAGTTAACTCCTATATTAATATAAGGTCAAAATGGGTATATGATTTAGACATAAAGGATGATACTATAAACAAATTAGAGCAAAAAAGAATAGCTCACCTCTCAGATTTGTGGAGAAGAAAGAAATTTGTGGCCAAAGAACTAGGGAACATTATAAAATGCAAAATGGATAATTTTGATTGTATTAAATAAAAATGTTTGTACAAACAAAATTAATGCAGTGAAGATTAGAAGGGAAGCAGAAAACTGGGAGGGGAGGATTTACATCCAAGACTCCAATAAAGGCCTCATTTCTAAAATATATAATTAACACAAATTTGTAAGAATATTATCAAATTGATAAAGGGTCAAAGGATATGAACAGACAATTTTCAGACAAAGATTTTAAAGTTATTTCTAGTCATATGAAAAGAATATTCTAAATCACTATTGATTAGAGAAATTCAAATTAAGACAACTCTGAGCCATCACTATTTATCTCTCAGAGTGGCTAAGATGACAGAAAAGGATAATCATCTATGTCAGAACAGATGTGGGAAAACTGGGACACTAATACACTGTTGGTGGAGTTGTGAATTGATCCAACCATTTTGGAAAGCACTTTGAAAGTGTGCTCAAAGGGCTATCAAACTGTGCATACCATTTGATCCCAAACTTTACTGGGCCTGTATCCCAAAGAGATCATAAAAAGGGGAAAGGATCTACATGTGTAAAAAATGTTTGTAGCAGCCCTTTTGTAGTGGCAATTTTTTGGAAACTGAGTGAATATCCATCAGTTGGGAAATAGCTGAATAAGTTATGGCATATGAATGTAATGGAATATTATTGTTCTATAAGAAACAAACAGCAGGATGATTTCAGAAAGCTCTGGAGAGACTTGCATGAACTGATGCTAAGTGAAGTGCATAGAACCAAAATAACATTGTACATAGTAATAGCAAGATTATGTGATGATCACCCATAACAGACTTAGCTGTTCCAAGCAATCCAGAGACGAAGACACTTTCAATAGACTTGGGATGGAGAGAGCCATCTGCATCCAGAAAGAGAACTGTGGGGACTGTGGGTGGATCAAGTGTTTTCACTTTTTTGTTGTTGTTTTTCCTTGCTTGCATTTTTTCCATTCTCATTTTCCCCCTTTTTGATCTGATTTTCCTTGTGCAAAATTATAAATGTGGAAATGTGTTTAGAAGAATTGCACATGTTTAACCTATACTGAATTATTTGTTGTCTAAGGGAGGGGTTGAGGAGAAGAGAGGGAAAAAATGTGGAAAATAAGGTTTGCAGGGGGTGAATGCTGAAAACTATCTTTGCATTTATTTTGAAAATAAAAAAGCTATTATTAATTTTTTGAAAGAAAAAAACAGTATTAACATTAAAAAAAGAAAGAAAAGAAAATGCTGGCCAGTTGATGCCTCTATAGAAGTTTGATACTCTTCTTCTTCTTCGTTCAATCCTGGTGGCCTAAGGTGGACAACTGGCTTGTCATCTAAAGCCCATTGAATCATGCCTAAGTTTCTTTCTTTTCCTTCCTCTTCTTTAAGCTTTTCCTTGTGGTATGACAAAGGACCTCAAACTCCCAGGGCGTCAGGATACATCTCTGTCTTTCTCTCAGTCACTTCACAGCTTCATCTCTAGAAAAAGGCAAAAATCTTTCCTCAGAATCAGTCCTACATCATGAATTATTTGTCAGAGAATTTCAAATTGACATCTACATATGTCGAAACCTCCAGCACTATAAAAAATCTCATTCTGCCTCTTCAGAAGCAACCTATCCAAAAATTCTCTGAAAGTTGCCATCTAATCAGGATATCAGGTCCACAGACTCAGGGAAGGCCTTGATTCCTCTTTATCATCACACCTATCCTTTTTTTCTGCTTCCCCAAACTCTCTGGAATCCAAATATTTCTTGCTGCTTATACAATCTACACCTTAGATCAGTTTTTACAGGTTTCTCTGCAAGATCTTTTGATTAGTCTCCCTGCCTCAATCTTCTTCTCATGCAGATCGATCTTCTGATCAACTAAACAAGGGATAGTCCTAAATTCTAATTTGATTCCTCTACCACTATAACCACTCCTGATCCCAAATCACTAATCAATGTTCTTGTAAACTCTAGTTTATTTATGTTTTGTACTTGTTTAAGTAGATGCACTTTTTCTGGCACCTTCCTTATTAGCTGACCACTTCTGACTTTCCCAGAATGAGTACATTTAAATCTCTTCCCCATGTGCTATATTTCTGCCCAATGTAGCCTGCTTTCACTAAAACTGCATTTCGTGTCCCTTTTCCTTGACTTTTCTCTGTCTGGTTGCCTACAGTGTCAAAATTCCTCTCCATTCTACTTCTCTCTCTTCTGACTTTCCCTAGTCTAAAAAAGTCACAGGTTAAATCCCATCTATGGCATATGGCATTACCCCATTGTTCAAGAGGTTTATACCTTCGCCTCTGAAATCTCCTATCACTTCCCCATGTTTGTGGCAAGTTTCTTACTGTTTCTATATTTTCATTGTCTTTAAAATTTTAGATATGTCTGAGAACAGGGACTCTGGTGACATTTCTTTCTATTCCTATCCCTAAGTATAAAGTACAAGTGGAGTATAAAAAATCTTGATAGTGCTTTGGGAATGATAGTTAGATTTCCAAATTCCATGCATTTTTTCCTCCACAATTATCTCAATTTCTTTTTTTTTTAATTGAGGTAATTGGGATTAAGTGACTTGCCCAGCATCACACAGCTAGGAAGTGTTAAGTGCCTAAGGCCAGATTTGAACTCGACTTCAGGGCTGGTGTTCTATCCACTGCGTCACCTAGCTGCCCCCACAATTATCTCAATTTCAATTTAAAACTTGCTGTCACTTCTTTCTCAAAGGGAACTGTTCAAAAGAAATAGGAAAATATAGCACACTGAAAAAAATCAGGTCAGGTCTTCCAGTTGTGAAATAATAACATCTCCAGGAAAGGACTACCATGAAAACTGGGTAGAGCATCAGCCACATTAATTACATAGACTTTGGCAACATTACAATCATTTCTCATGACTGAAATGAGATTCTTGATAGAATCTTCATAGAGAAAAAGCATATCAAGAGAAAACAACACCCTAAATGAGCTGGAGAAATTCTTCCCAAGCATCAAACTATGACAAGAATGTGATTTTGCTTTTACAAGTTCATTAATGGGAATTATGCAATTTAGAATTAATGGGCCACACCTCCTTCTGAAAGAGTATAAAAGTCTCCCTGAACATGCTCCCCTACATACTCACTCAAAGCAAACCCTGACACCTTCCAAATCTGTAAAACCTGAAACCATGAGCTACTACAGCAGCTACTATGGAGGCCTGGGCTGTGGCTATGGCTCTGGTTATGGCTGTGGATGTGGCAGCTACCGTGGCCTAGGCTATGGCTTTGGTGGCTATGGCTGTAGAGGATTGGGCTATGGAGGCTGTGGCTATGGAGGCTATGGCTATGGCTGCTGCCGCCCATCTTTCTGTGGAAGATATTCTTCCTATGGCTTCTACTGAAAAGCTACCTGCTCCTGCCATGTCCTGGAATCCTTCTGCAACCTGCTTGGGGTAATTCTATAGCACTATAAGAACATCACATTCCATCTGCCTCTACAGCTTAGTGACATAGGAGAAATATCATAAGAAATTTTGTCATCCTAATGAAGTACCAAAATTCAGAAGCAGACAGACCCATTCTTCTCAGAATGATGCAGAATCTCAGCTGTCATGAAGAAGATGCTCCAACAACATTTCCAGAAAGTATACTCAGCTCTGAAATATCATCCTGGGAGGTCTGCTATGATTTTCTAAATAAAGTTATTTCACTTATTAATGAAACTGGTTTCATGACTTGTCCTTGATCTCGATCCTCACACCACAAAATCATTCAATCTTAACTTACACTTGTATAACTGCAAAATCTTTGGTCTCCAATTCATCTTTTGCAATGAAAGTATAATTCTCCAGATTTCATTTTTTTAAAAAGCATTTTATTTTCATATCTAAAATAGGAATGCTACAGTACTTAAATTTAGTAATGTCATAATACATAATGACCAGGTCCTATTTTATTAGAGTCAAAAATTTTATGCTTATATGTGGCCTATCTCTTACACTACAAGTGCCTACTCACTGGCTTTTTATGTTCAAGATTTCTCAAAGGTTTCCATGTTCATTACTTCATGCCCATAGTTTATCACTCCCAAATGCAAATGGTCACTAATGACTGTCAGTGTGTGGAATAATCCACTTATTTCTAGCTATCTTTCACCACTTTGCTATCAACTACCAATATGAACTTTAAGAGCATAGTACAAGAGAGTCATACGTCAAACCTGAAGGTTATCATAAAAAGCATGCCCTCCTGATGTATTCCATCTCTTCCAGCAAACTATACAGCCAGTTCAGCTCACAACATTGTCTTTGAGCTGAGGCTCTCCCATCCATGTGGGAATTTGACTAATTTGTAAAGAATGTCTTCAAACCCCTCAAACAACTACTCACACTCAAGGGGAAAGAAAGTATCTTATTTACTTCTCCACGCTCTGACTTTGGATTTTGCACACACAAAGTCATATTCCTCAGACAAGTCCTTTTGGTGGGGGGAAGCTTAATACTTGACCTAGAACACAGCTGAAATTTAATCAATTTTTATAGGTTGAAATATTTATTGCTTGAATTAGTGTTTTATGCAGTAGAAGAAACACTACAAGTGCTACAAATAATGGACCTTATGTCTCTTGTGATTTATCTTCAAATGAGTATCTGCTACTGTAGCTATCACTCATAACCCTTATTCTCCATTCAGAAATAAAAGCATGAGTATTCCTATGGATCCATTAGCTTTTCAATAGAGATATTCTCAGGGGACATAATCCATTTAATTCCTCTCAGAACATACCTCTAAATGATTCATCCATACTTTCCAGGAAGACATGCTCTCAAGGTCACATCAACAAATGCATCAGGAAGATGACTTCTCTTTTCAATAGTTCTCAGTGGGAAAAGCACTTTTCATTCTGTTACAAAGTTAGAAAATAGTTTTTAATGGGGTAAAAGACCATTCTGGTTTTAAGCTCTCTCACATGTCAAGAAATAAAAAATATCTAGTATCTGTACTTCATGGTGATGTGATCATTTTTAAAGTCCTTAAAAAATCTGGCATAATCCCCTCAGGGTCCAATAAGCCCAAGAGTCCCAGTTCCTTCAAGTAATCCCCAGAGGTCCTGAGCTACAGGTACTTTTTCCAAATGGTCTGGACTTCTATAGGTGCTCAGTAGTTTGGTGAAGATGAGATTTTCCCTGAGTAGTGAAGATTAATGATAGTCCATCATCTCCATTTTCCTGAATTCTAGCCCCTTATGCCCTTCTTCATGCAATCTCAAGATTCCTGTGGGAGGTCTGAGTGTAGTATAAAAACTTATTGGATCCTTTTGCTTGCAGTTGTAAGATATTTATAATCCAATAAAAGAACTACAACTTCAATTGCTGTCCCTACCAGTTTGATCTTATTTTTCTTCTGATCACATAATGTCTTTCTAAAATCCTCCACTAGGGAGTTAAAGTCTATCTTTTCTCCATTACACTCTCTCTGTTGATAATAACCTAATCTGCCATGGATTCAGTTATTTTCTCTAGCTCCCTACTCTCTGACACTCATTACACTGGCTCAGGTTTCAGAAAAGCATTTTACCTGAACTCACAGTAACAGCTGGCTGACTACCTAGGTCAGATATTCTTGATCTTCCCCAAACTCAGATTATCAGAACTCAACTATACTTGCACATTTAGAAGGTCTATGATTGTACTGGCCAATACAAATGACTCAGGCTCTCCTTTCTCTCTCTTTGAAAGTCTTGTGTTAAGACAGAAAATTTAAAAGAAACTATTCTCTTCAGAGAGCCTGTAGTAGTAGAAAGTAGTAACTTTCTCAAGCCCATAACTAATGGCCTCTCCTAAATCGTCCTTCTTAATCTCTATTTGGTTCCTGAAAAGGCTAACCAATTGATGCTCCTATAGAGCTTGGATACTCACTGCTTCATCTTTACAATAAGGCAAAAATATCTCCTCAACATTAGTTCTACTTTATGAATTGTCTATTTGGGGATTTCAAATTGATGTCTCCTACACATCTCAAAATCCCTAGCACTGCAAAAGATCTTATTCTCCTTCTTTAAAAGCAACTTATCTATTCAAAACTTCTCTTAAAATATCTAGAGAATTGACATCAAATTTAGACTTGGGGAATATCATGAGCTCTCTCTATTATCACATGAGCTATCTCTATTATCCAATCAGTTAACAAAACTTCTTTCTCCATTCCCAAAGTCTCTGTAATTCTAACATTTCTTGACACTTTTAAAATCCCCATTTTAAATCAGCCTTCACAGAACTCTCTGCAAGATCTTTTGATTAGTCTCCCTGCCTCAATTTTCTTACTACCCAGAACCATCTTCTGATCAACTGATCAAGGGATTGTCCTAAACAATTGATTCCTCTACAGTTATAACCACTCCTTAATCCCCAATCACGACACTAATATTCTGGTTAAATTCCAGTTTCTTTTTGTTTTGTACTGGTTTAAGAAGATAGCCTCTGTCTTCTTCATTAGCTGACCCCTTCATACCTTCCCAGACTGAGTACACTTAATACTCCAGCCAACATTTTCTAGATCTGCCCAATGTAGCCTACTTCTTTTCACTATAACAATGCTTTTCATATTTCTTCTCTTTGACTTTTCTCTCTCTGGTTGCCTACAATGACAAAATTCCTCTTCTTTCTACTTTATCTCTTCTGACTTTTGCTAGTCCAAAAGAGTCTTGGGTTAAATATTCTCTATGACAATCCCTATTGTTTTTATCTTTGTGCTTTGTGCTTGTATCTTTGTCTTTGAAATCTCTTATCACCTCTCCATGTTTGTGGCAAGTTTCTTGTTATTTTCATGTTTTCATTGTTCTCGAAACTTTAAAGCTTTTTGAGAACTGGGATTCTGGTGACATTTCTTTCTATTTCCATCCCTATGTATAAAGTACAGGTGGAGTATAAACAATGTTTATAGTGGTTTAGG
>JAJPUD010016058.1:11470-35331 GCA_023553655.1 Myrmecobius fasciatus | reverse complement strand
AAAGAAAGAAAGAAAGAAAGAAAGAAAGAAAGAAAGAAAGAAAGAAAAAAAGAAAGAAAGAAGGAAAGAAAGGATGCCTTAAGAATTACCTAAGTTGGGGGGCAACTAGGAGGTGTAGTGGTTAGAGCACCAGTCCTGAAGTCAGGAGGACCTGAGTTAATATCTGGCCTAAGACACTTAACACCTTCCAGCTGTGTGACCCTGGGCAAGTCATTTAACCTCGATTGCCTCAGCAAAAAAACCAAAACAAAACACAATTAACAAAACAAAAAAACCCTAAGCTTACTTTATCTACCATGTTATTAGTGAAATCATACTTCTGGATATAAGGTCAAGGTCACCTTCAGGGACTTTTTAATCATAAATTCTATAGGATAGAATTCCTTAGCCTAGTCCTTCACAGTCTGGTTTCAACATATATTTCAAGCAATATTCAGACCCTCTCTGTTACTACAAAGTTGTTTCCTATTATAAGATGATCCAGGCCTTAGAGTCTAGAAATTACACACATGACAGAATGAACCCATAATTAAAGACTTTATGAATGATTCAAAGAAAGTAAGTCATAATACTATGCAATGGGAGAGTATACAATATAGGAGTCAGACTGGAGTAACTAGAAGTGTTTAGCATAGATGAGAGAAGCTTAGGAGCATGGGGTTTCTAGCACCATTCATGGACCTGATCATTGCATCCACATTGTTGAAGAAGTATCATAGTAAAGATGAATTGGATGTTGTTTCAATATTTTTCTTCAAGAAAAAGAAATTGTAATAATGAATAAAAGGTTTCAGGAAAGAAAACTTTGAGCTGATAACAAGAAAAATTTCCCTAAAAAATAGATCTATTAGATCTATTAGAATGTACTGATTCAAGAATCAATCAATCAATAAGCACTTATTCAGTATCTTCTATGTACCAGGCACTGTGCTAGGTTCTGGAAAGACAATGGTAAAAATAAAACAGTCTCTGTCCTTAATGAACTTTCATTCTATCAGAGAAATAAGGAACACTATGTTCAAAAACAATCAAAACTAAAATAAAAGCAAGAGAATATTTGGGAAAAAAGATAGAGCTTGGGGAGATCAGGAAAGATTTTATGTACAATTTTTATTTATGTTCTATTCTTCCCCTCCAAGAGCTTTTAAACTTTCCAGGTTTTCTATTATATCTTGTTGCTTCTCGATGCAAAAAAAGGGAAGCATATAAAAAAATACAAATAAAATTTTTATGGTTCAAGTGAAGATAAGACTGTGATTGAATGATAGATGCTGGAAGATTTCCTAGTAGAGATGATACCTGGGTTGGGCCTTGAAGGAGGAATGGTGTTCTAATCCCAGAGAAGGTATTACAAATACAGAAAATGTGGCAAAAAGCATTGAGACAGAAAAACACTGGATGTTGTGGAAACAACATCTTAACATTTCCTTCCTCATGCAAGTTAAGCTAAGAGTACATTTAAAATATTAAAACAATTGTTTAGGCTTGATTAGTTCTGGAGACAAAAGGTCAGGCTACTGACATCACTTCTTTAAAGTGAAGAGAAAAAAGCCACTAGAAGATGATGATGCTTGTCTGGCAGATCATTAACAAACCATTCAGGCTAGAAGCTTCACCCAACTGAATCATCTGATTGTTTTCAAGGTATATCCTTCTACTATGGCTAAGTAAAATCTCCTTTTGTTAACTATTGAGTAATTCACCAATATCTCACTTAATTCCAATATCAAACATAAATCTCTCTGTTAACTGTTGAATGGTCTGTGAGAGTCTCATTTTATTCCAACATCAAGCATAAATTAATAAGATATGATAGTACCATTGGTTTTCTGGCATAGCCTCCCTGATTTCCTTGACACAACTTCCTTCCTCTGTAACCTAACCCTTCCTCTGTAACCTAACTCATCCAGTTTCCTTGATGCAGTCTTTTGGTCTGAGTACATAAAAGACCCCCATAATGTATAGCCAGGTTCTTTCAGACTTGGGTACTTGACACCACTTGAGTCACCATACCCTAGTGACTTTTGGAGAGAAAGGCATTAGTAGCTAAAGATAATAGGAAAGGCCTCCTGGAGAAGTTGGATCATGAGCTAAGTTTTAAGTGGTTCTAATGAGTAGAGATGGACCAGTACAGAATCATAGAAACAAATATAGAACAGCAAATAGGCTTAATAAGACTAAGTTGTAGAGTGTGTATACAGGAATTGTGTCTAAGACTGGAGAAGTAAAAAGGTAAAAGTTTTAAGGCAGCTAGGTGGAAGAGTACTGGGTCTGGAACTATGAAGACTCATCTTCTTGAGTTCAAATTTGGTCTCAGATACATACCATATATGTAACTCTGGTAAGTCACTTAATTGTGTTTGCCTCAGTTCCTTATTTGTAAAATGAACTAGAGAAGGTAATGGCAAACCATTCTAGTATCTTCACCAAAAAAACCCCAGATGGGATCATCAAGAATCAGGCACAACTGGAGCAGCTAGGTGGCGCAGTGGATAGAGCACCAGCTCTGAAGTCAGGAGGACCTGAGTTCAAATCTGACCTCAGACACTTAACACTTCCTAGCTGTGTGATCCTGGGCAAGTCACTTAACCTCAACTGCCTCAGGGGAAAAAAAAGTGCCCACTATATGCAAGGCACTGTGTTAGGCCCTGAAGATGCAAAAATTTATTGCTTTACAATCTAATTGTAATTAACAAATAATTAACAAATCACACAGCTAGCAAAATCCTTCAGATTTGAACTCAGGAAGATGAGCCTTCTTGATTCAAAAAATGAGACAGACCTAAAAGAAAGGTCCAGGTAATATGCCATGAGAAAGTTAAAGAGGGAGATTTAATGATGATGATAATAGTAATATTTCACATTGCCTGGGGATATCAATTTATGATGCCATCAGTATGGAGAGCTCTTTCTACAGCAATTTATAGGCTTAGAGAATTATTTGGGGGCATTAAGAAATTAAAGGACTTAGTTAGCATATGTCAGTGACAGAGTATGAACCCAGGTCTTCTTGACCTCAAAACCAATTCTCTCTCTTTTTTTTTAAATTAAAACTTTTTATTTACAAAACATATGTATGGGTAATTCTTCAACATTGACCCTTACAAAGCTTTCTGTTACAATTTTTCCCTCCCTACTCCCCACCCCTCCCCTAGATGGCAGGAAATCCACTACATGTTAATTATGTTAAAATATTTGACAAATCGAATATATGTATACATATTTCCACACTTATCATTGTTGTGCAAGAAAAATCATATCTACAAGAAAGAAAAATCAGAGAAAGGAAACACAATCCAAGCAAACATCAATAGAAAGTATGAAAATGTTATGTTGTGGTCCACATTTCATACTCTCTCTGGGTGTATTTCTTTCTTCACTGAACAATTGGAACTGGTTTGAAACATTTCATTGTTGAAGAGAGCTATGTCCATCAGAATTGATCATCATATAGTCTTGTTGTTGTCCTGTATAATGATCTCCTGGTTCTGCTCATTTCACTCAGCATCAGTTCATGCAAGTCTCTCCAGGCCTCTCTGAAATCATCCTGTTGGTTGTTTCTCACAGAACAATAATGTTCCATAACATTCATATACCATATTTTGTTCAACCATTCTCCAATTGATGGACATTTATTCAGTTTCCAGTTTCTAGCCACTACAAAAAGAGCTGCCACAAACATTCTTGCACATGTGGGGCCCTTTCCTTCTTTTATGATTTCTTTGGGATATAGGCCCAATAGAGACTCTGCTGCGTCAAAGGGTATGCACAGTTTGATAACTTTTTGAACATAGTTCCAAATTGCTCTCCAGAATGGCTGGATCCGTTCACAGTTCCACCAACAATGCATCAGTGTCCCAGCCTTTCCACATGCCCTCCAACATTCATCGTTCTTTTCCTGCCATTTTAGCCAATCTGACAGGTGTGTAGGGGTACCTCAGAGTTGTCTTAATTTGCATTTCTCTGATCAATAGTGATTTGGAGCAACTTTTCATATGACTAGAGATGGTTTTAATTTCATCATCTGAAAATTGTCTGTTCATATCCCTTCACCACTTATCTATTGAAGAGTGGCTTGAATTCTTATAAATATGAGACAATTCTCTATATATTTTAGAAATGAGGCCTTTATCAGAACCATTAAATGTAAAGATGATTTCCCAGTTTGATGCTTCCCTCCTAATCTTGCTGCATTAGCTTTATTTGTACAGAAAATTTTTAACTTAATATAATCAAAATTATCTATCTGGTGTTCAATTAGGAGTTCCAGATCTTCTTTGGACATAAATTTATTCCATCTCCACAGGTCTGAGAGGTAAACTATATACTACGTTCCTCTAATTTGCTTACAATATCACTCTTTATATCTAGATCATGAACCCATTTAGATCTTATCTTGGTATGTGGTGTTAGATGTGGGTCCAGTCCTTCCACACTAGTTTCCAATTTTCCCAGCAGTTTTTGCCGAATAGTGAGTACTTATCCCAAAAGCTGGAGTCTTTGGGTTTATCAAACACTAAATTGCTATAGTTAATGCCTAGATTGTCTTGATATCCTATCCTATGCCACTGATCAACTGCTCTATTTCTCAGGCAGTACCAAACGGTTCTGATGACCACTGCTTTATAATATAGTTTTAGATCTGGTACAGCAAGGCCACCTTCATCTGCCTTTTTTTTCATTAATTCCCTTGAAATTCTTGACCTTCTGTTTTCCAAATGAACTTTGCTACTATTTTTTCTAGATCTGTAAAATAATTTCTTGGGACTGTGATTGGTATGGCACTAAATAAGTAAATTAGTTTGGGTAGCATTGTCATTTTGATTATATTCACTCAGTCTACTCATGACCGCTTGATGTTTTTCCAATTGACTAGGTCTGACTTTATTTGTGTGGAAAGTGTTTTGTAGTTTAGTTCCTATAGTTCCTGACTTTTGTTTCACTCCTGATCTTATTGGGAATGGTTCTAGTTTGTCTCCATTACATATGTTGCTTGCTGATGGTTTTAAGTAGATACTACTAATCATTTTAAGGAAAAGTCCATTTATTCCTATGTTCTCCAGTGTTTTTAAGAGAAATGGGTGTTGGATTTTATCAAAAGCTTTTTTTTTGCATCTATTGAGATAATCATATGATTTTTGTTAGTTTGGTTATTTGGTTATTAATATAGTTGATCATGCTGATAGTTTTCCTAATATTGAACCACTCCTGCATTCCTGGTATAAATCCTACTTGGTCATAGTGTATTATCCTGGGGATGACTTTCTGTAATCTCATTGCTAATATCTTATTTAAAATTTTTGCATCAATATTCATTGGGGAAATTGGTCTATAGTTTCTTCCTCTGTTTTCACCCTACTTAGTTCACCTATCAGCACCATATCTGTATCATAGAAGGAATTTGGTGGTACACCTTCTTTGCCTATTTTCTCAAATAGTTTATATAGCATTGGAATTAATTGTTCTTTGAATGTTTAGTAGAATTCACATGTAAATCCATCTGGCCCTGGAGATTTTTTCTTAGGGAGTTGATTAATAGCTTATTCTATTTCTTTTTCTAATATGGGGCTATTTAAATAATTTATTTCCTCTCCTGTTAACCTAGGCAATCTATATTTTTGTAGATATTCCTCCATTTCATTTAGATTATCAAATTTATTGGGATAAAGTTGGGCAAAGTAACTCCTGAATATTGCTCTAATTTCCTCTTCATTGGAGGAAAGTCCTCCCTTATCATTTTTGAGACTAACAATTTGATTTTCCTCTTTGCTTTTTCTAATCAAATTAACTAAAGGCTTATCTGCTTTGTTGGTTTTTTTTTCATAATACCAACTCTTAATTTTATTTATTAATTCAATAGTTTTCATATTTTCAATTTTATTTTTTTTTCAATTTTATTTTATTTGCAAAACATATGTATAGGTAATTCTTCAACATTAACCCTTACATAGCTTTCTGTTACAGATTTTTCTGCCCAACTCCTCTCCCCCTCCTCTAGATGGCAAAATATCCACTACATGTTAATTATATTAAAATACTTGGCAAATAGGATATATGTATACATATTTCCAAACTTATCATTGTTGTGCAAGAAAAATCATATCTAGACAAAACACATATCAGATAAAGGAAACACAATGTAAGCAAACATCAACCAAGAGTATGAGAATGTTATATTGTGGTCCACATTTCGCATCCCTCTCTCTGGGTATATATGGCTTTCTTCACTGAACAATTGGAACTGGTCTGAAACATTTCATTGTTGAAGAGAGCCATGTCCATCAGAATTGATCGTCATATAGTATTATTGTTGCCATGTATAATGATCTCCTGGTTCTGCTCATTTCACTCAGCATCAGTTAATGCAAGTCTCTCCAGGCCTCTCTGAAATCGTCCTGCTGGTCGTTTCTTACAGAACAATAATATTCCATAATATTCATATATCATAATTTATTCAGCCATTCTCCAATTGAAGCGCATCTATTCAGTTTCCAGTTTCTAGCCACTACAAAAAGGGCTGCCACAAACATTCTTGCACATGTGGGGCCCTTTCCTTCCTTTATGATTTCTTTGGGATATAAGCCCAATAGAAATGCTGCTGGATCAAAGGGTATGCACAGTTTGATAACTTTTTGAGCATAGTTCCAGATTGCTCTCCAGAACGGCTGTATCCGTTCACAGCTCCACCAACAATGCATCAGTGTCCCAGCCTTCCCACATCCCCTCCAACATTCATCATTAACTTTTCCTGTCATTTTAGCCAATCTGACAGGTGTGTAGTGGTACCTCAGGGTTGTCTTGATTTGCATTTCTCTGATCAATAGTGATTTGGAGCACCTTTTCTTTTTTTTTCTTTTTTTTTAATTTATTAATATTTTTTATTTGCAAAACATATGTATGGGTAATTCCTAAACATTAATCCTCACAAAGCTTTCTGTTACAAATTTTCCCCCCTACTCCCCACCCCTCCCCTAGATGGCAGGATATCCACTACATGATAATTATGTTAGAATACTTAAGAAATTGAATATATGTATAGTTATTGCCACACATCATTTTTTGTGCAGGAGAAATCGTATCTTCAAGAAAGAATAATCCAATAAAGGAAACAGCAAACCTCAATAGAGAATATGAAAATGTTATGTTGTGGTCCAGATTTCACATCCCTCTCTCTGGGTGTATATGGCTCTCTTCACTAAACAATTGGAAGTGGTTTGAAACATTTCATTGTTGAAGAGAGCCATGAGTCTATAGTTTTCTTTCTCAGTTTTTTCCCTACCTGGTTTTGCTATTGGCACCATATCTGTGTCATTGAAGGAATTTGGAAGTACACCTTCTTTCCCTATTTTTTCAAATAGTTTATATAGTATTGGGATTAATTGTTCTTTGAATGTTTGGTAGAATTCACATATAAATCCATCTGGCCCTGGAGATTTTTTCTTAGGGAGTTGATGAATAGCTTGTTCTATTTCTTTTTCCGAAATGGGTCTATTTAAATATTTTATTTCCTCTTCTGATAATCTAGGCAATCTATATTTTTGTAGATATTCCTCCATTTCATTTAGATTATCAAATTTATTTATTTATTTGATTTTCCTCTTTCCTTTTTCTAATCAAATTAACTAAAGGCTTATCTATTTTATTGGTTTTTTCATAGAACCAACTCTTAGTTTTATTTATTAATTCGATACTTTTCTTATTTTCAATTTCATTGATGTCCCGTTTAAATTTCAGAATTTCCAATTTGGTATTTAATTGAGGGTTTTTAATTTGGTCTTTTTCTAGCTTTTTTATTTGTAAGCCCAGTTCATTGATCTTCTCTTTCTCTGTTTTATGCAAGTAAGCATCTAGAGACATAAAATTACCCCTTATAACCGCTTTAGCCATGTCCCACAAATTTTGGTATGTTATCTCATTATTGTCATTCTCCTGGATGAAATTATTGATTGTGTCTATAATTTGCTCTTTCACCCATTCATTCTTCAGGATTAGATTATTTAATTTCCAATTAACTTTTGGTCTATTTTCTCCTGGCCTTATATTACATGTGAGTTTTATTGCATCATGATTTGAAAAGGATGCATTTACTATTTCTGCTTTTCTGCATTTGATTTTGTGGTTTTTATGCCCTAACACATGATCACTTTTCATATAAGTTCCATGAACCCCTGGGAAAAAAAGTAAACTCCCTTCTATCACCATTCAATTTCCTCCAGAGATCTCTATTACCTAACTTTTCTAGCCTTTTGTTTACCTCCCTAACTTCTTTCTTATTTATTTTGTGATTTGATTTATCTAATTCTGAGAGAGCAAGGTTGAGATCCCCCACTAGTATAGTATTAGTCTATTTCACCTTGCATCTCTGTTGGTTTCTCCTCTAGGAATTTGGATGCTATACCACTTGGTGCATATATGTTTAGTATTGATACCGCTTTATTGTCTATGGTACCCTTTAGTAAAATATAGTTTTCTTCCTTAACTCTTTTAATTAGATCAATTTTTGTTTTTACTTGATCCGAGATAAGGATTGCTACCCCTGACTTTCTTTTTTCACCTGAAGCATAGAAGATTCTGCTCCAGCCCTTTACCTTCACTCTGTATGAATTTCTATGTTTTAGATGTGTTTCTTGTAAACAACATATTGTAGGATTCTGGCTTTTAATCCAGTCTGCTACCCGATTCCGTTTTATGGAAGAGTTCCTCCCATTCACATTCACAGTTAAAATAACTATATCTGTATTCCCGGCCATCTTATTTACCCAGAGTTATGATTTTCTCTTCCCTTTCCCCTCTCTCCCTTCCGCCCTCCCCAGTACTTTATTTTTGATGACCACCTCCCACCAGTAGTCTTCCTCCCTTTAGAATCCCTCCCTCCCCTTTATACCTTTCCTCTAATCCTTCTATTAGTTTATCTCTTTCCTTTCCTCCTTTCCCTCCCACCTTCCCACAAGGAGGGTCAGGCC
Source organism: Myrmecobius fasciatus (assembly GCA_023553655.1). Taxonomy (NCBI): domain Eukaryota; kingdom Metazoa; phylum Chordata; class Mammalia; order Dasyuromorphia; family Myrmecobiidae; genus Myrmecobius; species Myrmecobius fasciatus. Next base: position 26,368 of record JAJPUD010016058.1, on the reverse strand, counting down.
TTTCTTTGAAGCGAAATGTGTTTGATATACTCTCTTAGAGTCCAATCTAATGAGAGTAAGGTTTACACAATACTCATCACCCTCCCTTCTTTCCCTCAATTATATTAAATCTTCTATGTCTCTTTATTAGATTTTGCCTTATTTTACCTCCTTTATTTTTACTTTATTTTGCCTCCTTCCCCCCCCCCCCTTTTTTTTCAGTATGGTATCCCTTCCACCTCTAATTTCCTTTCCATTATTATCAAAGAAAAATCAAATTATACCGTCATTCTTTAAGGATACCTATAGTAGAAATATAGTTCTCAAGAGTTCTTTCCTTTTTACCTTTTTATGCTTCTCTTGAGTTCTGTATTTGGAGGTCAAATTTTTTGTTCAGATCTGGTCTTTTTATTAGAAATAGGTGAGATTCTCCTGTATCATTGAATGACCATCTTCTTCCCTGGAAGATGATGCTCATTCTAGCTGGATAACTTATTCTTGGCTGTAATACAAGTTCTTTTGCCTTTTGGAATATCTGATTCCAGGCCCTTTGATCCTTTAATGTAGAAGCTGACAGATCTTGTGTAATTCTAATTACAGTTCCTCAGTATTTGAACTGTTTCTTTCTAGCTGCTTGCAATATCCTTTCCTTGGTGCAATAGTCCTGAAATTTGGCCATGATATTCCTTGGGGTTTTAATTTTGGGGTCTCTTTCAGGAGGTGATCGGTGAATCCTTTCAATGCCAATTTTGCCTTCTGATTCTAAAACATCAGGGCAGTTTCCTTTCATGATTTTCTGGAAGATAGCATCAAGGTTCTTTTTTTCATCGTGGCTTTCAGGGAGTCCGATAATCCTTAGATTGTCTCTCCTGGATCTGTTTTCCAAGTCAGTTGTTTTTCCTAGGAGGTATTTCATATTTTCTTCTATTTTTTCATTTTTTTGTTTCTGTTTGACTGATTCTTGAAGTCTTATTGAGTCATTTACTTCTATTCAATTTTAATTTTTAAAGTATTATTTCCTTCAGTTATCTTTTTTTAGCTTCTTTTGTAGTTGGCCAATTGAATTTCTTGATTCAATGCATTCTTTTTCCATTTTGCCAATTTTATTTTTCAGTGAATTGTTGTCTTTTTCCAATTCGCCATTTTTATTTTCCAGTGAATTGGTGATTTTTTCCAATTCACCAATTTTGTTTTTCAGTGAATTGTTTTCTTTTTCCAATTTACCAGTCCTGTTTTCCAGTTTTTGATATCTCTGTTGCCCTGATCTCAATTTATTTCCCCATTCTTCTTCTAGCTCTCTTTTCAGATTCTTTATGCAATCTTCCAGGTAAGCCTTCTGAAAGGGAGACCAGCTTAAGTCCGCCTTTGTGACTTCATCTGGGATTGTTTTCAGAATCTCAGGATCTGGGGACTGCTCTACTTTTTCTCCATAGAAGCTGTCTATGGTGAGAGCTCTCTTCTGCTTCTTACTCATGATTTTGAGCTGATGTATCAGTCACCAGGGAGGGAATACTGCCACAGTTTCAATTTGCCCTGGGGCAGTTTGCCGAGTTGACTTCCAGTCTGAGGCTAGTCGACTAGATCTGCACTAGGACCACGTTTTCAGCTGCTCTCAACCCACCTTTTACCAAAGGCAGATCTGCCAAAGCACCAAAGCGCAAGCAGAGCAAAGTGGCCCAGGCATCTCCCAGGGGCTTCCTGGGTGCCTAAAATGCGCCTCTGTCACCTGACTTCCTCCCCAGGCACGCTGGTGTCTGATCGTGGCCAGCAGCCGATTCCCCTGAGACTAACTTCCAGAGTTTTTTCAAAGTAGATTGTTGATAGAAGTGCATTGTACTCCAAGTGTTTGGTGGAGCCCTCACTCCAAAACCAGTTCGGAGGCTCAATTTGTCTGGGTCTGGGGGAAGGTCTCAGGACCTCACAGAGAATGCTGTCTGCAGTTCACCATCTTTATTTTCAATTTTATTAATCTCCCCTTTTATTTTCAGAATTTCCAATTTGATATTTAATTGAGGGTTTTTAATTTGCTCTTTTTCTATCTTTTTAAATTGTAAGCTCAATTCATTGATCTTCTCTTTCTCTATTTTATGCAAGTAAGCATCTAGAGATATACGGCTTTGGCTGTATCCCACAAATTTTGGTATGTTGTCTCATTATTGTCATTCTCCTGGATGAAATTATTGATTGTGTCTATAATTTGCTCTTTCACACATTCATTCTTTAAAATTAGATTATTTAATTTCCAATTAACTTTTGGTCTATTTTCTCCTGGCCTTATATTACATGTGAGTTTTATTGCATCATGATCTGAAAAGGACGCATTTACTATTTCTGCTTTTCTGCATTTGATTTTGAAGTTTTTATGTCCTAACACATGATCAATTTTTGTATAAGTTCCATGAACCCCTGAGAAAAAAATAAACTCCCTAATGTCTCCATTCAATTTTCTCCAATCATCTATCATACCTAACTTTTGTAACAGTTCCATAACTTCTTTCTTATTTATTTTGTGATTTGATTTATCTAATTCTGAGAGAGCAAGGTTGAGATCCCCCACTAGCATAGTTTTGCTGTCTATTTCTTCTTGCATCTCTCTTAATTTCTCTTCTAGGAATTTGGATGCTATACCACTTGGTGCATATATGTTTAGTATTGATACTGCTTCATTATCTATGGTACCCTTTAGTAAAATATAGTTTCCTTCCTTATCTATTTTAATTAGATCTATCTTTGCTTTTACTTGATCTGAGATCAGGATAGCTACCCCTGCTTTTTTTGTTCACCTGAAGCATAAAAGATTCTGCTCCAGCCCTTTACCTTCACTCTGTATGTATCTCTATGTTTTAAAGGTGTTTCTTGTAAACAAGATATTGTTGGATTCTGGCTTTTAATCCAGTCTGCTATCCACTTCTTTTTTATGGGAGAGTTCATCCCATTCACATTCACAGTTAAAATAACTAAGTCTGTATTTCCTGCCATCTTATTTACCCAAAGTTATGTTTTTCTCTTCCCTTTCCCCTTTCTCCCTTCCCCCCTTCCCAGTATTTTGTTTTTGATGACCACCTCCCTCTAACCGTCCTCCCCCTTTTAGAACCTCTCCCTCTTTTTTACACCTTTCCCCTAATTTTTCTATTTTCCCTTTTATTAGTCTATCCCTTTCTTTTCCTCCTTTCCCTCCTACTTCCATAATAAGGAGGGACAAGTTTTTCTGTGAAACCAAATGTGTCTGATATACTCTTTTAGAGCCCAATCTGATGAGAGTAAGAGTCATACAATGCTCATCTCCCTCCCTTCTTTCCCTCAGTTATATTAGATTTTCTATGCCTCTTCATGAAATTTTATCTTATTTTTACCTTCTTTTTTTTTACTTTATTTTACCTCCTTTCCCCTCTTTTTCCAGTATGATAGCCCTTCCACCTCTAATTTCATTTCCATTATTATCAACATAAAATCAAATTATACCCCCACTCTTTAAGTATACCCACAGTAGAAATATAGTTCTCATGACTTCTTTCCTTTATACCTTTTTATGCTTCTCTTGAGTTCTGTTTGGAGGTCAGTTTTTTTTGTTCAGATCTGGTCTTTTCAGTAGAAATAGGTGAAATTCTCCTGTATCATTGAATGACCATCTTCTTCCCTGGAGGATAATGATCATTCTAGCTGGATAGGTTATTCTTGGCTGTAATCCAAGTTCCTTTGCCTTTTGGAATATCTGATTCCAGGCCCTTCCATCCTTCAATGTGGAGGCTGACAGATCTTGTGTGATTCTAATTATAGTTCCTCGCTATTTGAATTGTTTCTTTCTAACTGCTAGCAATATCTTTTCCTTGGTGCAATATTCCTGAAATTTAGCCACAGTATTCCTTGGGGATTTAATTTTGGGGTCTCTTTCAGGAGGTGATCGGTGAATTCTTTCGATGGCAATTTTGCCTTCTGATTATAAAACATCAGAGCAGTTTCCTTTCATGATTTCCTACAAGATAGCATCTAGGTTCTTTTTTTTCAGTGTGGCTTTCAGAAAGTCCAATAATCCTTAGATTGTCTCTCCTAGATCTATTTTCCAAGTCAGTTGTTTTTCCTAGGAGATATTTCATATTTTCTTCTATTTTTTCATTTTTTTGTTTTTGTTTGATTGATTCTTGAAGCCTTATTGAGTCATTCACTCCTATTTGTTCAATTATAATTTTTAAAGTATTATTTTCTTCAGTTACCCTTTTTAGCTCCTTTTGTAACTAGCCAATTGAATTTTTTGTTCATTGCATTTTTTCCATTTCACCATTTTTGTTTTTCAGTGAGCTGGTGATGTTTTCCATTTTGCCAATTTTGTTTTTCAGTGAATTGTCTTTTTCCATTTCACCAATTTTGTCTTTCATTGAGTTGTCTTTTTCATTTCACCATTTTTGTTTTTCAGTGAGTTGGTGACTTTTTCCATTTCACCAATTTTGTTTTTCAGTGTATTTGGTATCTTTTTCCATTTTGCCAGTTTTGTTTTTCAGTGAGTTTTTATCTTTTTCCATTTCACCAATTTTGTTTTCCAGTAAATTGGTGTCTTTTTCATATCTCTTATGCAGGGCATTATATCCTTCTTGCACTGATCTCAATTCATTTCCCCATTTTTCTTCTAACTGTCTTTTGAGATTCTTTATGCATTCTTCCAGGAAATTGTGAAATGGAGACCAGCTCATGTCTGCCTTTGTGGTTTCCTCTGGCTTTGCTTTCCCTTTAGGAACCTCAGGATCTGAGATCTGCACTTCTTTCTCTCCAAGCTGTCTATGGTGAGAGCTCTCTTCTGTTTCTTATTCATTTTTTAGAGCTTGAGGTCTGATTAAAGGGGACCTGCAGCTGCTTCAATTTGCCCTGGGGCAGTTCATGTAGTTGACTTCCCGTGAGGGGCTGGTCGGGCCAGGCCCATGCTCTCAGCCGCTCTCAATCCACCCTTTACCAAAGGCAGATCTGCCAAAGCACCTGCCCGCAAGTAGAGCAAAGTGGCCCAAGCATCTCCCAGGAACTTCCCCGGTGCCTAGAATCCACCATGCTCCATCTTAGCCCTGGTCTTCTGCCCCTGCGTGCTGGCGCCTGAGCATGGCAAGCTGACGGATCCCCTGCCCATATGAAACAGACCTGCTCCGGAGTTCTTCCAAGGTAATTTTTGATGGAAATGTGTTGTACTTCAAATGTTTGAGGGAGCCCTCACTCCAAAACCAGTTCAGAGGATTAATTTGTTCTGGGTCTGAGGGAAGATCAGAAGAGCTCACAGAGAGTGGTGTCTGCACTTTGCCATCTTGGTTCTGCCCCCACTTAGTGAACATTTTGAAATTATTATCTGAATGGCACAATGGATAGAATGCTGCGCCTAGTATTGGGAAGACTTATGATCAAATCTGATCTCAGCCACTTAACGAGCTTTTTGACCATTCACCAAGTATTTAACTCTTTCCAATCTCATTTTCTTAACTATAAAATGGGGATAACAGGAGCAGCTAAGTGATACAGATAAATATTATCTCATTCAATCCTCCCAACAGCTTTAAAAGCTAGGTACTATTGATATCCTTTTAATTTTTTTCCTTTTTTTCTTTTTTTGGAAGCAATCAGGATTAAGTGAATCAGGTCACATAGCTAGTAAGTGGATTTGAACTCAAGTCTTTCTGACTCCAAGCCCAGTGCTGTACCCAGTACTTCTTTAGCTTTGATATATATATATACATATATATATGTGTGTGTGTGTATATATATATATATATGTACATGGGTACATGTATATGTCTATACACATATATGCAAAAACCTAGAGAAGGGAGAATATTAAGGAGTTCCATGATAAGCTGAGTTTTAATAAAGAAGAAAAGTCAAGAATGATAAGAATTGTAAAAAGTACTTCTCCCTTTCTCAGATTGAACAACTGTCTCAGATAAACAAAAAACTATCTACACTTAGTGTCCACTTCCTGACCTCCAACTCTCCTCTAAATCCATAATTCTCTAGCTTATCTCCTTTTTATTTAACTTCCAAAGTTACCAATGACCTCTTAAATCCTAAATCTAATATCCTTTTCACAATTAAGATTAAGAGAGACTTAACAACTGCAAGGACCAGGGAAATCCTTATATAAGGAAGAGAAGGCATCAAAGATGGAAATGAGGGATCCTGTGAAACAAAGAATATTCCAGAAGTGAAGGATTCCCAGTGCAAAGCTCTGCTTAGTTTTTGTAGGCCTTCTTCTTCCCCAAAGGGAGTAAATTTCAACTTTCCTGTAGTGAGTAGCACTGGCTTTAAATCCTAAAGGTGCTCTGTTTTTGTGATAAGCAGGAAGCTATATTCATTATTTATATCCTTGATGTCTGTCACGATTTTTTTTCTTTTGATCCTATTGCCACTGCTAAACACTTTCAACTATTTTTTAACTTCCAGGATTTATTTTGGCAAAGAAAAAAAAAAGAGAACACAAGCTTCAGTGGGTGTCAGAATTCATCTTATTATCTAGCTGTGTTGGGAGGAGCTCATTTTTACTGTTGTGGAGTGATTATATTCCCAACTCTTCTCATTGGATAGCTTGTCATGTCATTTGACATGATAAAAAACAATGAGTTCTTATCAGTGGTGCAGATGATATTAATAACCAGACTGAGTTCCAATCCACATAGCAAGTTAGACCATGCATTGAAAAGAAACAAGACACAGAATAATAATAAATTTTATGAAACAGCATACTTGTTCATATTCCTGTCTATTCAAAACCAAACTGATATTATGAAATACACAGCTCCAGTCACAGTGAATCAGTTTCATCTGAGCGGACTGCTAGTTCTCTGATTTCATTATGCTCTGTATCTATCAGTATTACTTGAGGTTGTATATATAGCCTGAAATTATGTAATTCTTAATTAGGTTTGGGGTATCACTGAGCTTTGCTCTCATTGTTTTTCCTTTTCCTTTGGTATTTGGCTTTTTAGTATTTAGATCCAGGAACATCTATTGACCTGGATCTACTTATTGGTTTGATTTTGCATGACGAGAAAGTTCCAAAAATTTAAAGATCGGGGAGAACATGAAAAAAGGATTTTACAGAATGAGAAGTCATGGTGGGATTGCATCACATTGATGGAGGGCATATGCACTTCAACAAGATCAGGGAACATTGATGTAAATACTAAGATAAATGTCTGTTGGACACTTCTCCAATAACTACTCAACCTTCCTTAGCTTCTATTAAGATCAACATTCTGCTTTAGAGAAAGAAATTGGCACAGTGATAAAGCACCATCATTAAAGGCAGGGAAATATGGGTTTAAGTCTTGCCTTTGATATATATTAGTTCTGTGACCTAATTTTGATACATATTAGTTCATTAGTAAGTTATTTAATCACATAGACCAATATCTGTTAGTATTTCCAATTAGCAAGGATTAGTTTTCCCTAGAATGAAATCAATCTGACCACGGGAAATGATTAGCTCTTGTCTCCCTTCACATGGTTTTCTGGTTATGTAAGAGCATTAAAAACATAGAATTGTGAACCCTTTTCTGAAGACCCCTTGAGTCACCATAGCCTGGTGCCTTGAAACCCCAGCATATATCTGTATGGAGATAGGATGAAGGCACACATTTAGAAGCTAAGGATCATTATATCCTTTCTGTGTATTCTTACTATGTCTGACCAAAGTAAATCTTGTTAACTTTTCAATGATTTAAAAGTGTTCTAGGACACTTTTAAGTATTCTGTAATAAAAGTTGGACTATCATGGTGTTGATCTTAAGAGGGCATTAAATACACTTCTTACTCCCCATTTTCCTTGTTAAATATCCTTGCCATGTTAACATCTAATAAAACTCATTTCATTTATTGTTCAACATGTTACATGTATCTTATTTCATCACAAAATTAAACCTGAACTACTAGGCTGTTAGCATTAGGTCTGTTCCTAACAACTCAGAGGACTTCAAGTAACTCCTTATACCTGAACATCATGAAAAAAATTCTGCATTGGTGGTAGGAGTTACCATGCCAAGACAATCACAGTCCAGACCAAAATAAAAATAACTAAAAGAAACCAAGGTGCTCATATAATATGAACAGGACATTCTTATCTCTTCGTCTTATATATCTCATCCAGAGATGCATGATGGAAATTTTTCCCCTGAGGCAATTGGGGTTAAGTGACTTGCCCAGGGTCACACAGTTAGGAAGTTTTAAGTGTCTGAGGTCACATTTGAACTCAGGTCCTCCTGCCTTCAGGGCTGGTGCTTTATCCCCTGCACCACCTAGTTGCCCCATGATGGAAGTTTTTGCAGGTAAAAGTTTTTGCAGAGAAAATATTTTGGCAATGGGTCAGAAGAGAGTTGCCAGGAGTTCTATGTACAGTGTATAAGGATGCAAATGAAATAAACAGTCAAAAAAATTTCATACACTAAGTTATAAGTCAACTAAGAAATACAAATGGGGTAGGTACTTCATCCTAAATGACAACAAAGTCTTAGGGAGTGGGGATTTCAGGGACTGAACAACAGGTGGGAATAGGATCATATCTTTCTTTATCAGCATTATAAAGAAACATTTACCTAATCCGTAACTCCAATAGAGATTTAGAGCATTTTTTCATATGACTATAGATGGCTTTAATTTCATCGCTTAAAAATTCTTCATATCCTTTGATTATTTAATCAATTGGGGATGACTTGTATACTTATACATTTGACATATGATTTAGAAATGAGACCTTTATCAGAAACACTGCCTGTAAAAACTTTTCCCCAGCTTTGTACTTTCTTTTTAATCTTGTTTCTGTTGGTTTTGTTTGTTCAAAACCTTTTTTAATTTAATGTAATCAAAGTTGTCCATTTTGCATTTCATAATGTTCTCTAGTTCTTCTTTGGTTGTTGCGGCCATCTTTAAGAGCTCACCTTGTATGAGCCCTTTGATCTCAGAGGCAAGATGAATGAGGCAGGAGACTCATAGGATGTGAAAAGAGCTCCGGTTAATTGTGCCGCCCAGCCTTGTTGATATACAGTTTTGCAAGCCTGATCAGCATGTGAACAGTAGGCAATCCCCAATCACCATTCAGAGAAGCAGCTTGTGGGCTTTGCGTATGCATGGTATCTGCCAATGGGAAGAGAGCTGACCTAGCTACATCAGCAACCCACTCACAGGAGAGAGGCTCACATCCCTGCTCACAAGCAACTAGCTGTGACCCTCAGGCTCAACCCATTCCCATGCCCTGCACCAGTGCTCCTTGTTCAACAAGGGCGTTTCTGCAACATGGCAGAAAACTTATTGTGCACCACAGATCAAGGTGGCCTCTGTACTCCTTCTCAGCAGGGTCCCATACCCTAGCATTTGATGATAAGTTCCTCTCTTCTCCAAAGATCTGATAGGTAAATTATCCTTTGCTCTCCTAATTTGCTTATGGTATCACCCTTTTTGCCCAAATCATGTATCCATTTCGACCTTATTTTGGTATGGGGTGTGAGATGTATCTCTATGCCAAGTTTCTGACATATTATTTTCCAGTTTTCCCAGCAATTTTTGTAAAATAGTGAATTCTTATTCTAGAAGTTGAAGTTTGGGGGGTTTATCAAATACTAGATTACTATAATTATTGATTGTTGTGTCATGTGTGTCTGGCTATTTCTTAACCAGTAGCAAATGGTTTTGATGACTGCTGCTAATATCTCTTCTTTGGAACCATTTATTTTTCGTAATTTAAAAAAAAAAATTGATCCTTCCATTTCTATTGTTGTAATCTTTTATATTGCTTTCTTGACTTGACTTATTTAATTTTGCATCAGTTCAGTCTTTCCATACTTCTCAGTTTTTGTATTTATTGTTTGTTACAGTATATTTTATTCCTTTACATTCATGATATTCTTGTACCCCAATTTGTATAGCTTTTTTTACTTTGTTTCGAGTTCTTTATTACTACAAAGTGTTGCTATGGATATTTTAGTGTATTTGGGGACTTAAAAAAAATCCAAGATTATTTACACTTTAGTGTAAAATAGTTTGTCTAATGCCTTTTTTTTTTTCAAAAGCAGACTGGGGATAAAAGGAGAAATAAGTCACATCCCTGCCCTTTAGCAAAGTAAGTCATATAAAGAAAAAAATGAGAATCTGGCATAATTCATTTAAGTGACATCAAAAATGTGTTCAGAGAAGGTGAGTCATGGATAAGACATTAAATGAAATGTAGACCTTAGTCAAAGAAAGGGGTATAGAATATGATAGAGTGGGACAATATGATATGCAAAAGAACAAACATATGATGAGTTTAAACTTTGACAGAGTATAGGAGAAAGCATAATGATAATGAAGTTTGAATGCTTCAGGCTTTTATATGATTAATTACGTTGATTGTTTTCCCTAATGTTGAACCATTCTTACATCCCCGGAATGAATCCCAATTGATCACAATGACTAATTTCTTGGATAAAACATGATAATTTTTTGATAGGATTTGTTCTAAATTTTTGAGTCAATATTCATTAATATATAGGTCTATAGTTTTATATCCAAGGTTAATCTTTCCCTGGTTTAGATATTAAGAATAAATTTACCTCATTAAAGAATTCTGGTAGGGTTCTTTCTCAATTTTTTAGAATAATTTTTAAAGCATGTGTACTAGCTTTTTTTTTTTTTTACAAAGATAAGGAAGTATAAATATGGATTAGCCTAGTTTCTGATACCTTTACAGTTTAGATCACTTTTCTTCTCTAATATCACACTTCACAAATATCTCCCCACATACTGACATATTATACGTATCCATACCCATGGTACATTCTGGAAAGTGTTTTTACATGTAGATACATACACAAAGCATACATCACGAGCCTCTGTCTATGCAAATGTACATAAAAACATGATACACAACACACAAATACACACACACTCCTTTGGTCACATCTATATCAAGACAAGGCATTATAAGACTTCAGTGTAGAACATACATGTGTTTCTGTGTGTATGTTTCTATAACATGTACACACATTACATACATTTTAAGGTATTTGTGTGTATTCATTGCCTGTCTATGTGTCTAAGAGAGAAGTCTTCATATCATTATGTATAGAAGAGATGTCCTTGGATTTATTAGCACTTGGATTTTATTACTGATTCTGAGCAAGTCAAAATCTGTCAGTGATTCTTGGCAAGATCTTTATCAATGGGGGATAGGGATGATTCATGATCTTATATAAAATGTTCTCTACTAAAGTCCAAGAAGGTAGTGAAGTAGTGACCCTGGCATCCCTATATAATAATTTTATATTCATTTTCCACCTAACTGCTCTTCTGAATTTCTTGATCTCTTAGAAACTCATCAAGCTGCAAAATGACAAACTCTGAAGCTAATATCTCAGTATCACCTGCCTTTGGGGCCCCTCCCTCCTTCTGATTGGAGAGAATGGAGACTGGACATTGGGTGGCACTCATGACATTTCCACTTGACTGATCATCTGGATTTCATGCTCCCCAGAAGCTCATCATTTGGCAAGATGAAATCAACTCTATAAATCATACTTCCTCAGATGATTTCCTCTCCCAATGTGACTATCACACTAGATATTTTCTCCCCTTTTCAGTTTCTTTTTATGTGTTGTCTTCTCCCATTAGACTGTAATCTCCTTGAGGATAGATATCATTTTATGCCTTTGTTTGTATTCCCAAAGCTTAGTGCAATGCCTACCACATAGTAGGTGCACAATAGATAATTATGGATCCTAATTTTTGGATTGCTAGATGAGGAGAGGAAGGAGAAGAAAAAAAGGAAGGAGAAAGAAAAGGAGAAGAGGAGGAGGAGGAGGAAAAAAGAAGAACAAGAAAAACGCAACAACAACAACAACGACGATGACAATGTTTTCAGGTTTTTTTTTCCTGTACAGCAAGATAACTGTGTGTGTATATATATATATATATATATATATATATATACATATTCGATCTGTCAAATATTTTAACATAATTAACATGTATTAGACTTCCTGCCATCTAGGGGAGAGGTGGGGGATAGGAGGGAAAAATTTGTAACAGAAAGCTTTGCAAGGGTCAATGTTGAAAAATTACCCATGCATATGTTTTGCAAATAAAAAGTTTAAAAAAAAAAACACGACGACAATGACGACAACAAGAACAAGAAGGACAAAAACAAGAACAAGAACAACTAGAAGAACCAAAAGAAATTATGTAGCTAAGTGTTTGCTAGTATCTGGGTTACCAATAAGGAACAGGGTTGCTTTGTCTGTGGAGGGGACAATTATGGAGAGAGCATCTAAATGGGTTTGCTCTTGCTATGGTATATTTACCTTAATAATGTAATCACTAGCATTTCTATAAGATGAAAAAAGTATGAGATCTACACAACTTTTTTTAAATAAAAATTATTGTATGATTTCAATTTTAATAGAAACACTTTTACATAGTTATCACAATTCTCAGAAAGTGCATTCATATGGAATATGCTAAAAACCAATATCTGTAATCCTTCCTTTAACAATTATGCCAATCCTGTCAACATAAAAAATCTTTGTCATGCTTAGTGCTTAATTTAAACTCTTGTACATTAAATGCTTGATAAATAGTGAGTATGAATCTCCACAGTGGTTAATTTTAGCACAAATTCCTAACTGATGATAAACTGTGTGTGTGTGTGTGTGTTTTTAACTCAAGGACAGTTGTTTAACTATGTCTATTCTGATTCTATATGCTAGATAAGGAACTGAAAAAGGAGTTAGATGAGAAAAATATAAAAATATAAACAAAAAGAATTTAACTCTAATCTTATCCTGAAAAATAATTGTTTTGATTTAACAATTGGATTTCAGTAGCCAAAAACAGGATACTGATTTCACAAAAATATAGGTGAAAACAATTATACACAAAGGCAAAAATCATTCTGGCATGCTTATTTCATATTTTACTGATCTAGAATATGCAAAAAAAAGTCTGCAAATAACACAAATTTTGTAAACTCATATTAGATACACAAATGCTAGTCTGTATAAAGGCTCTTACCATAGTTAAGTCAGACTTAAAATGTTTATCTTCTGAGTTTCAGGTTTAATGAACTCATAACATTATTGATTTTTTTTAGGAGGAAAAAAGTGGTAGTTTTTTTAGATTTGGTTTTCCTTTGTTTTTCTTTTTCAACCGAAAGATTTCATAATTATTCTGTTGGCTTTATGGTATATGGTGTGTGTGTGTGTGTGTGTGTGTGTGTGTGTGTGTGTGTGTGTGTGTATACATATATACAAGATGGAAATTATGGGAGTAAAGGAAGGATGAGAGAGATGGGAGCAGGGGAGGGGAAAAGAGGAGTCCTAGAATACATTACAAAAGCCCAATTACTGCTATTAGAGAAATCAGTTCTCAAAACTGATTCCTAAACAACCACAAAGGCAACTTAATTTTTCTACTGCTTATAGAACTATAAAATACAACGGAACTTAAAAATGTTATAGAACTTATCAAGGTACTATTCAATCACGAAATGAACTCCTATAGAGCAGCTCTATTCATATTCAGGCATTTTACATCTGGTCTTTGAGTTAGGAAGTCATGATCATTCCTATTGATCTTTCACATGTATCTGAACAAAAAAAGAGAGAGAGAGAGGGAAAAAGAGAAATGGAGAGTGACAGAGAGACAGCACAAATAATTCTGACCATTACCAATGGTTTAAAAATATTTTCTCTTTCAAAAGCTATCATGTGGTGGGTATAATCTGATTTTACTTTGATAATATGAAAAAGAAACTAGAGGTGGAAAGGGGATCATACTGGAAAAAGAGGAAAAAGGAGGTAAAATAAGGTTTTAAAAAAAGGAGGTAAAATAAGGTAAAATCTCATGAAGAGCAATAATTAGGAATTATTTTTCCCAACTTTATGCCAATAAATTTGATAACCTAAATGAAATGGAGGAATATCTACAAAAATATAGATTGCCCAGGTTAGCAGAACAGAAAAGAAATTATTTAAATAGTCCCATTTTAGAAAAAGAAATAGAACAAGTTATTAATCAACTCCCTAAGAAAAAATTTAGATGGATTTACATGTTAATTCTACCAAACATTTAAAGAACAATTAACTCCAATACTATATAAACTATTTCAAAAAATAGGGAACAAAGGACTCCTACCAAATTCCTTTTATGAGCCAGACATGGTACTGATACCAAACCAGGTAGGGTGAAAACAGAGAAAGAAAACTATAGACCAATTCCCCTAATGAATATTGATGCAAAAATCTTAAATAAAATATTAGCAACAAGATTACAGCAAGTCATCCGCAGGATAATACACTATGACCAAGTAGGATTTACACCAGGAATACAGGGGTGGTTCAATATTAGGAAAACTATCAGCATGATCAACTATATTAATAACCAAACTAACAAAAATCATATGATTATATCAATAGATGCAGATAAAGCATTTGACAAAATCCAACACACATTCCTATTAAAAACACTAGAGAGTATAGGAATAAATGGACTTTTTCTTTAAAATGATTGGTAGCATCTATTTAAAACCATCAGCAAACATCATATGTAATGGGAACAAACTAGAACCATTTCCAGTAAGATCAGGAGTGAAACAAGGCTGGCCACTGTCACCATTACTATTCAATATTGTATTAGAAATTGGCTTTGGCAGTAAGAGAAGAAAGATTAAAAGAATGAAAGTAGGTAATGAGGAAACCAAATTATCACTTTTTGGGGACAAGAACTCCTTATTTGACAAATACTGCTGGGAAAATTGGAAACTAGTATGGAAGAAATTAGGGCTTGACATACCTAACACTACATACCAAGATAAGATCTAAATGGGTTCATGATTTAGACATAAAGAGTGCTGTTATAAGCAAATTAGAGTAACATAGGATAGTTTGCCTCTCAGATCTGTGGAGAAGGAATTTGTGTTCAAAGAAC
>JAJPUD010016057.1:11474-35335 GCA_023553655.1 Myrmecobius fasciatus | reverse complement strand
AAAGAAAGAAAGAAAGAAAGAAAGAAAGAAAGAAAGAAAGAAAGAAAAAAAGAAAGAAAGAAGGAAAGAAAGGATGCCTTAAGAATTACCTAAGTTGGGGGGCAACTAGGAGGTGTAGTGGTTAGAGCACCAGTCCTGAAGTCAGGAGGACCTGAGTTAATATCTGGCCTAAGACACTTAACACCTTCCAGCTGTGTGACCCTGGGCAAGTCATTTAACCTCGATTGCCTCAGCAAAAAAACCAAAACAAAACACAATTAACAAAACAAAAAAACCCTAAGCTTACTTTATCTACCATGTTATTAGTGAAATCATACTTCTGGATATAAGGTCAAGGTCACCTTCAGGGACTTTTTAATCATAAATTCTATAGGATAGAATTCCTTAGCCTAGTCCTTCACAGTCTGGTTTCAACATATATTTCAAGCAATATTCAGACCCTCTCTGTTACTACAAAGTTGTTTCCTATTATAAGATGATCCAGGCCTTAGAGTCTAGAAATTACACACATGACAGAATGAACCCATAATTAAAGACTTTATGAATGATTCAAAGAAAGTAAGTCATAATACTATGCAATGGGAGAGTATACAATATAGGAGTCAGACTGGAGTAACTAGAAGTGTTTAGCATAGATGAGAGAAGCTTAGGAGCATGGGGTTTCTAGCACCATTCATGGACCTGATCATTGCATCCACATTGTTGAAGAAGTATCATAGTAAAGATGAATTGGATGTTGTTTCAATATTTTTCTTCAAGAAAAAGAAATTGTAATAATGAATAAAAGGTTTCAGGAAAGAAAACTTTGAGCTGATAACAAGAAAAATTTCCCTAAAAAATAGATCTATTAGATCTATTAGAATGTACTGATTCAAGAATCAATCAATCAATAAGCACTTATTCAGTATCTTCTATGTACCAGGCACTGTGCTAGGTTCTGGAAAGACAATGGTAAAAATAAAACAGTCTCTGTCCTTAATGAACTTTCATTCTATCAGAGAAATAAGGAACACTATGTTCAAAAACAATCAAAACTAAAATAAAAGCAAGAGAATATTTGGGAAAAAAGATAGAGCTTGGGGAGATCAGGAAAGATTTTATGTACAATTTTTATTTATGTTCTATTCTTCCCCTCCAAGAGCTTTTAAACTTTCCAGGTTTTCTATTATATCTTGTTGCTTCTCGATGCAAAAAAAGGGAAGCATATAAAAAAATACAAATAAAATTTTTATGGTTCAAGTGAAGATAAGACTGTGATTGAATGATAGATGCTGGAAGATTTCCTAGTAGAGATGATACCTGGGTTGGGCCTTGAAGGAGGAATGGTGTTCTAATCCCAGAGAAGGTATTACAAATACAGAAAATGTGGCAAAAAGCATTGAGACAGAAAAACACTGGATGTTGTGGAAACAACATCTTAACATTTCCTTCCTCATGCAAGTTAAGCTAAGAGTACATTTAAAATATTAAAACAATTGTTTAGGCTTGATTAGTTCTGGAGACAAAAGGTCAGGCTACTGACATCACTTCTTTAATGTGAAGAGAAAAAAGCCACTAGAAGATGATGATGCTTGTCTGGCAGATCATTAACAAACCATTCAGGCTAGAAGCTTCACCCAACTGAATCATCTGATTGTTTTCAAGGTATATCCTTCTACTATGGCTAAGTAAAATCTCCTTTTGTTAAC
This sequence comes from Myrmecobius fasciatus, assembly GCA_023553655.1. Lineage (NCBI taxonomy): Eukaryota > Metazoa > Chordata > Mammalia > Dasyuromorphia > Myrmecobiidae > Myrmecobius > Myrmecobius fasciatus. The sequence continues at coordinate 33,647 of JAJPUD010016057.1, read as the reverse complement.
TATTGAGTAATTCACCAATATCTCACTTAATTCCAATATCAAACATAAATCTCTCTGTTAACTGTTGAATGGTCTGTGAGAGTCTCATTTTATTCCAACATCAAGCATAAATTAATAAGATATGATAGTACCATTGGTTTTCTGGCATAGCCTCCCTGATTTCCTTGACACAACTTCCTTCCTCTGTAACCTAACCCTTCCTCTGTAACCTAACTCATCCAGTTTCCTTGATGCAGTCTTTTGGTCTGAGTACATAAAAGACCCCCATAATGTATAGCCAGGTTCTTTCAGACTTGGGTACTTGACACCACTTGAGTCACCATACCCTAGTGACTTTTGGAGAGAAAGGCATTAGTAGCTAAAGATAATAGGAAAGGCCTCCTGGAGAAGTTGGATCATGAGCTAAGTTTTAAGTGGTTCTAATGAGTAGAGATGGACCAGTACAGAATCATAGAAACAAATATAGAACAGCAAATAGGCTTAATAAGACTAAGTTGTAGAGTGTGTATACAGGAATTGTGTCTAAGACTGGAGAAGTAAAAAGGTAAAAGTTTTAAGGCAGCTAGGTGGAAGAGTACTGGGTCTGGAACTATGAAGACTCATCTTCTTGAGTTCAAATTTGGTCTCAGATACATACCATATATGTAACTCTGGTAAGTCACTTAATTGTGTTTGCCTCAGTTCCTTATTTGTAAAATGAACTAGAGAAGGTAATGGCAAACCATTCTAGTATCTTCACCAAAAAAACCCCAGATGGGATCATCAAGAATCAGGCACAACTGGAGCAGCTAGGTGGCGCAGTGGATAGAGCACCAGCTCTGAAGTCAGGAGGACCTGAGTTCAAATCTGACCTCAGACACTTAACACTTCCTAGCTGTGTGATCCTGGGCAAGTCACTTAACCTCAACTGCCTCAGGGGAAAAAAAAGTGCCCACTATATGCAAGGCACTGTGTTAGGCCCTGAAGATGCAAAAATTTATTGCTTTACAATCTAATTGTAATTAACAAATAATTAACAAATCACACAGCTAGCAAAATCCTTCAGATTTGAACTCAGGAAGATGAGCCTTCTTGATTCAAAAAATGAGACAGACCTAAAAGAAAGGTCCAGGTAATATGCCATGAGAAAGTTAAAGAGGGAGATTTAATGATGATGATAATAGTAATATTTCACATTGCCTGGGGATATCAATTTATGATGCCATCAGTATGGAGAGCTCTTTCTACAGCAATTTATAGGCTTAGAGAATTATTTGGGGGCATTAAGAAATTAAAGGACTTAGTTAGCATATGTCAGTGACAGAGTATGAACCCAGGTCTTCTTGACCTCAAAACCAATTCTCTCTCTTTTTTTTTAAATTAAAACTTTTTATTTACAAAACATATGTATGGGTAATTCTTCAACATTGACCCTTACAAAGCTTTCTGTTACAATTTTTCCCTCCCTACTCCCCACCCCTCCCCTAGATGGCAGGAAATCCACTACATGTTAATTATGTTAAAATATTTGACAAATCGAATATATGTATACATATTTCCACACTTATCATTGTTGTGCAAGAAAAATCATATCTACAAGAAAGAAAAATCAGAGAAAGGAAACACAATCCAAGCAAACATCAATAGAAAGTATGAAAATGTTATGTTGTGGTCCACATTTCATACTCTCTCTGGGTGTATTTCTTTCTTCACTGAACAATTGGAACTGGTTTGAAACATTTCATTGTTGAAGAGAGCTATGTCCATCAGAATTGATCATCATATAGTCTTGTTGTTGTCCTGTATAATGATCTCCTGGTTCTGCTCATTTCACTCAGCATCAGTTCATGCAAGTCTCTCCAGGCCTCTCTGAAATCATCCTGTTGGTTGTTTCTCACAGAACAATAATGTTCCATAACATTCATATACCATATTTTGTTCAACCATTCTCCAATTGATGGACATTTATTCAGTTTCCAGTTTCTAGCCACTACAAAAAGAGCTGCCACAAACATTCTTGCACATGTGGGGCCCTTTCCTTCTTTTATGATTTCTTTGGGATATAGGCCCAATAGAGACTCTGCTGCGTCAAAGGGTATGCACAGTTTGATAACTTTTTGAACATAGTTCCAAATTGCTCTCCAGAATGGCTGGATCCGTTCACAGTTCCACCAACAATGCATCAGTGTCCCAGCCTTTCCACATGCCCTCCAACATTCATCGTTCTTTTCCTGCCATTTTAGCCAATCTGACAGGTGTGTAGGGGTACCTCAGAGTTGTCTTAATTTGCATTTCTCTGATCAATAGTGATTTGGAGCAACTTTTCATATGACTAGAGATGGTTTTAATTTCATCATCTGAAAATTGTCTGTTCATATCCCTTCACCACTTATCTATTGAAGAGTGGCTTGAATTCTTATAAATATGAGACAATTCTCTATATATTTTAGAAATGAGGCCTTTATCAGAACCATTAAATGTAAAGATGATTTCCCAGTTTGATGCTTCCCTCCTAATCTTGCTGCATTAGCTTTATTTGTACAGAAAATTTTTAACTTAATATAATCAAAATTATCTATCTGGTGTTCAATTAGGAGTTCCAGATCTTCTTTGGACATAAATTTATTCCATCTCCACAGGTCTGAGAGGTAAACTATATACTACGTTCCTCTAATTTGCTTACAATATCACTCTTTATATCTAGATCATGAACCCATTTAGATCTTATCTTGGTATGTGGTGTTAGATGTGGGTCCAGTCCTTCCACACTAGTTTCCAATTTTCCCAGCAGTTTTTGCCGAATAGTGAGTACTTATCCCAAAAGCTGGAGTCTTTGGGTTTATCAAACACTAAATTGCTATAGTTAATGCCTAGATTGTCTTGATATCCTATCCTATGCCACTGATCAACTGCTCTATTTCTCAGGCAGTACCAAACGGTTCTGATGACCACTGCTTTATAATATAGTTTTAGATCTGGTACAGCAAGGCCACCTTCATCTGCCTTTTTTTTCATTAATTCCCTTGAAATTCTTGACCTTCTGTTTTCCAAATGAACTTTGCTACTATTTTTTCTAGATCTGTAAAATAATTTCTTGGGACTGTGATTGGTATGGCACTAAATAAGTAAATTAGTTTGGGTAGCATTGTCATTTTGATTATATTCACTCAGTCTACTCATGACCGCTTGATGTTTTTCCAATTGACTAGGTCTGACTTTATTTGTGTGGAAAGTGTTTTGTAGTTTAGTTCCTATAGTTCCTGACTTTTGTTTCACTCCTGATCTTATTGGGAATGGTTCTAGTTTGTCTCCATTACATATGTTGCTTGCTGATGGTTTTAAGTAGATACTACTAATCATTTTAAGGAAAAGTCCATTTATTCCTATGTTCTCCAGTGTTTTTAAGAGAAATGGGTGTTGGATTTTATCAAAAGCTTTTTTTTTGCATCTATTGAGATAATCATATGATTTTTGTTAGTTTGGTTATTTGGTTATTAATATAGTTGATCATGCTGATAGTTTTCCTAATATTGAACCACTCCTGCATTCCTGGTATAAATCCTACTTGGTCATAGTGTATTATCCTGGGGATGACTTTCTGTAATCTCATTGCTAATATCTTATTTAAAATTTTTGCATCAATATTCATTGGGGAAATTGGTCTATAGTTTCTTCCTCTGTTTTCACCCTACTTAGTTCACCTATCAGCACCATATCTGTATCATAGAAGGAATTTGGTGGTACACCTTCTTTGCCTATTTTCTCAAATAGTTTATATAGCATTGGAATTAATTGTTCTTTGAATGTTTAGTAGAATTCACATGTAAATCCATCTGGCCCTGGAGATTTTTTCTTAGGGAGTTGATTAATAGCTTATTCTATTTCTTTTTCTAATATGGGGCTATTTAAATAATTTATTTCCTCTCCTGTTAACCTAGGCAATCTATATTTTTGTAGATATTCCTCCATTTCATTTAGATTATCAAATTTATTGGGATAAAGTTGGGCAAAGTAACTCCTGAATATTGCTCTAATTTCCTCTTCATTGGAGGAAAGTCCTCCCTTATCATTTTTGAGACTAACAATTTGATTTTCCTCTTTGCTTTTTCTAATCAAATTAACTAAAGGCTTATCTGCTTTGTTGGTTTTTTTTCATAATACCAACTCTTAATTTTATTTATTAATTCAATAGTTTTCATATTTTCAATTTTATTTTTTTTTCAATTTTATTTTATTTGCAAAACATATGTATAGGTAATTCTTCAACATTAACCCTTACATAGCTTTCTGTTACAGATTTTTCTGCCCAACTCCTCTCCCCCTCCTCTAGATGGCAAAATATCCACTACATGTTAATTATATTAAAATACTTGGCAAATAGGATATATGTATACATATTTCCAAACTTATCATTGTTGTGCAAGAAAAATCATATCTAGACAAAACACATATCAGATAAAGGAAACACAATGTAAGCAAACATCAACCAAGAGTATGAGAATGTTATATTGTGGTCCACATTTCGCATCCCTCTCTCTGGGTATATATGGCTTTCTTCACTGAACAATTGGAACTGGTCTGAAACATTTCATTGTTGAAGAGAGCCATGTCCATCAGAATTGATCGTCATATAGTATTATTGTTGCCATGTATAATGATCTCCTGGTTCTGCTCATTTCACTCAGCATCAGTTAATGCAAGTCTCTCCAGGCCTCTCTGAAATCGTCCTGCTGGTCGTTTCTTACAGAACAATAATATTCCATAATATTCATATATCATAATTTATTCAGCCATTCTCCAATTGAAGCGCATCTATTCAGTTTCCAGTTTCTAGCCACTACAAAAAGGGCTGCCACAAACATTCTTGCACATGTGGGGCCCTTTCCTTCCTTTATGATTTCTTTGGGATATAAGCCCAATAGAAATGCTGCTGGATCAAAGGGTATGCACAGTTTGATAACTTTTTGAGCATAGTTCCAGATTGCTCTCCAGAACGGCTGTATCCGTTCACAGCTCCACCAACAATGCATCAGTGTCCCAGCCTTCCCACATCCCCTCCAACATTCATCATTAACTTTTCCTGTCATTTTAGCCAATCTGACAGGTGTGTAGTGGTACCTCAGGGTTGTCTTGATTTGCATTTCTCTGATCAATAGTGATTTGGAGCACCTTTTCTTTTTTTTTCTTTTTTTTTAATTTATTAATATTTTTTATTTGCAAAACATATGTATGGGTAATTCCTAAACATTAATCCTCACAAAGCTTTCTGTTACAAATTTTCCCCCCTACTCCCCACCCCTCCCCTAGATGGCAGGATATCCACTACATGATAATTATGTTAGAATACTTAAGAAATTGAATATATGTATAGTTATTGCCACACATCATTTTTTGTGCAGGAGAAATCGTATCTTCAAGAAAGAATAATCCAATAAAGGAAACAGCAAACCTCAATAGAGAATATGAAAATGTTATGTTGTGGTCCAGATTTCACATCCCTCTCTCTGGGTGTATATGGCTCTCTTCACTAAACAATTGGAAGTGGTTTGAAACATTTCATTGTTGAAGAGAGCCATGAGTCTATAGTTTTCTTTCTCAGTTTTTTCCCTACCTGGTTTTGCTATTGGCACCATATCTGTGTCATTGAAGGAATTTGGAAGTACACCTTCTTTCCCTATTTTTTCAAATAGTTTATATAGTATTGGGATTAATTGTTCTTTGAATGTTTGGTAGAATTCACATATAAATCCATCTGGCCCTGGAGATTTTTTCTTAGGGAGTTGATGAATAGCTTGTTCTATTTCTTTTTCCGAAATGGGTCTATTTAAATATTTTATTTCCTCTTCTGATAATCTAGGCAATCTATATTTTTGTAGATATTCCTCCATTTCATTTAGATTATCAAATTTATTTATTTATTTGATTTTCCTCTTTCCTTTTTCTAATCAAATTAACTAAAGGCTTATCTATTTTATTGGTTTTTTCATAGAACCAACTCTTAGTTTTATTTATTAATTCGATACTTTTCTTATTTTCAATTTCATTGATGTCCCGTTTAAATTTCAGAATTTCCAATTTGGTATTTAATTGAGGGTTTTTAATTTGGTCTTTTTCTAGCTTTTTTATTTGTAAGCCCAGTTCATTGATCTTCTCTTTCTCTGTTTTATGCAAGTAAGCATCTAGAGACATAAAATTACCCCTTATAACCGCTTTAGCCATGTCCCACAAATTTTGGTATGTTATCTCATTATTGTCATTCTCCTGGATGAAATTATTGATTGTGTCTATAATTTGCTCTTTCACCCATTCATTCTTCAGGATTAGATTATTTAATTTCCAATTAACTTTTGGTCTATTTTCTCCTGGCCTTATATTACATGTGAGTTTTATTGCATCATGATTTGAAAAGGATGCATTTACTATTTCTGCTTTTCTGCATTTGATTTTGTGGTTTTTATGCCCTAACACATGATCACTTTTCATATAAGTTCCATGAACCCCTGGGAAAAAAAGTAAACTCCCTTCTATCACCATTCAATTTCCTCCAGAGATCTCTATTACCTAACTTTTCTAGCCTTTTGTTTACCTCCCTAACTTCTTTCTTATTTATTTTGTGATTTGATTTATCTAATTCTGAGAGAGCAAGGTTGAGATCCCCCACTAGTATAGTATTAGTCTATTTCACCTTGCATCTCTGTTGGTTTCTCCTCTAGGAATTTGGATGCTATACCACTTGGTGCATATATGTTTAGTATTGATACCGCTTTATTGTCTATGGTACCCTTTAGTAAAATATAGTTTTCTTCCTTAACTCTTTTAATTAGATCAATTTTTGTTTTTACTTGATCCGAGATAAGGATTGCTACCCCTGACTTTCTTTTTTCACCTGAAGCATAGAAGATTCTGCTCCAGCCCTTTACCTTCACTCTGTATGAATTTCTATGTTTTAGATGTGTTTCTTGTAAACAACATATTGTAGGATTCTGGCTTTTAATCCAGTCTGCTACCCGATTCCGTTTTATGGAAGAGTTCCTCCCATTCACATTCACAGTTAAAATAACTATATCTGTATTCCCGGCCATCTTATTTACCCAGAGTTATGATTTTCTCTTCCCTTTCCCCTCTCTCCCTTCCGCCCTCCCCAGTACTTTATTTTTGATGACCACCTCCCACCAGTAGTCTTCCTCCCTTTAGAATCCCTCCCTCCCCTTTATACCTTTCCTCTAATCCTTCTATTAGTTTATCTCTTTCCTTTCCTCCTTTCCCTCCCACCTTCCCACAAGGAGGGTCAGGCCTTTCTTTGAAGCGAAATGTGTTTGATATACTCTCTTAGAGTCCAATCTAATGAGAGTAAGGTTTACACAATACTCATCACCCTCCCTTCTTTCCCTCAATTATATTAAATCTTCTATGTCTCTTTATTAGATTTTGCCTTATTTTACCTCCTTTATTTTTACTTTATTTTGCCTCCTTCCCCCCCCCCCCTTTTTTTTCAGTATGGTATCCCTTCCACCTCTAATTTCCTTTCCATTATTATCAAAGAAAAATCAAATTATACCGTCATTCTTTAAGGATACCTATAGTAGAAATATAGTTCTCAAGAGTTCTTTCCTTTTTACCTTTTTATGCTTCTCTTGAGTTCTGTATTTGGAGGTCAAATTTTTTGTTCAGATCTGGTCTTTTTATTAGAAATAGGTGAGATTCTCCTGTATCATTGAATGACCATCTTCTTCCCTGGAAGATGATGCTCATTCTAGCTGGATAACTTATTCTTGGCTGTAATACAAGTTCTTTTGCCTTTTGGAATATCTGATTCCAGGCCCTTTGATCCTTTAATGTAGAAGCTGACAGATCTTGTGTAATTCTAATTACAGTTCCTCAGTATTTGAACTGTTTCTTTCTAGCTGCTTGCAATATCCTTTCCTTGGTGCAATAGTCCTGAAATTTGGCCATGATATTCCTTGGGGTTTTAATTTTGGGGTCTCTTTCAGGAGGTGATCGGTGAATCCTTTCAATGCCAATTTTGCCTTCTGATTCTAAAACATCAGGGCAGTTTCCTTTCATGATTTTCTGGAAGATAGCATCAAGGTTCTTTTTTTCATCGTGGCTTTCAGGGAGTCCGATAATCCTTAGATTGTCTCTCCTGGATCTGTTTTCCAAGTCAGTTGTTTTTCCTAGGAGGTATTTCATATTTTCTTCTATTTTTTCATTTTTTTGTTTCTGTTTGACTGATTCTTGAAGTCTTATTGAGTCATTTACTTCTATTCAATTTTAATTTTTAAAGTATTATTTCCTTCAGTTATCTTTTTTTAGCTTCTTTTGTAGTTGGCCAATTGAATTTCTTGATTCAATGCATTCTTTTTCCATTTTGCCAATTTTATTTTTCAGTGAATTGTTGTCTTTTTCCAATTCGCCATTTTTATTTTCCAGTGAATTGGTGATTTTTTCCAATTCACCAATTTTGTTTTTCAGTGAATTGCTTTCTTTTTCCAATTTACCAGTCCTGTTTTCCAGTTTTTGATATCTCTGTTGCCCTGATCTCAATTTATTTCCCCATTCTTCTTCTAGCTCTCTTTTCAGATTCTTTATGCAATCTTCCAGGTAAGCCTTCTGAAAGGGAGACCAGCTTAAGTCCGCCTTTGTGACTTCATCTGGGATTGTTTTCAGAATCTCAGGATCTGGGGACTGCTCTACTTTTTCTCCATAGAAGCTGTCTATGGTGAGAGCTCTCTTCTGCTTCTTACTCATGATTTTGAGCTGATGTATCAGTCACCAGGGAGGGAATACTGCCACAGTTTCAATTTGCCCTGGGGCAGTTTGCCGAGTTGACTTCCAGTCTGAGGCTAGTCGACTAGATCTGCACTAGGACCACGTTTTCAGCTGCTCTCAACCCACCTTTTACCAAAGGCAGATCTGCCAAAGCACCAAAGCGCAAGCAGAGCAAAGTGGCCCAGGCATCTCCCAGGGGCTTCCTGGGTGCCTAAAATGCGCCTCTGTCACCTGACTTCCTCCCCAGGCACGCTGGTGTCTGATCGTGGCCAGCAGCCGATTCCCCTGAGACTAACTTCCAGAGTTTTTTCAAAGTAGATTGTTGATAGAAGTGCATTGTACTCCAAGTGTTTGGTGGAGCCCTCACTCCAAAACCAGTTCGGAGGCTCAATTTGTCTGGGTCTGGGGGAAGGTCTCAGGACCTCACAGAGAATGCTGTCTGCAGTTCACCATCTTTATTTTCAATTTTATTAATCTCCCCTTTTATTTTCAGAATTTCCAATTTGATATTTAATTGAGGGTTTTTAATTTGCTCTTTTTCTATCTTTTTAAATTGTAAGCTCAATTCATTGATCTTCTCTTTCTCTATTTTATGCAAGTAAGCATCTAGAGATATACGGCTTTGGCTGTATCCCACAAATTTTGGTATGTTGTCTCATTATTGTCATTCTCCTGGATGAAATTATTGATTGTGTCTATAATTTGCTCTTTCACACATTCATTCTTTAAAATTAGATTATTTAATTTCCAATTAACTTTTGGTCTATTTTCTCCTGGCCTTATATTACATGTGAGTTTTATTGCATCATGATCTGAAAAGGACGCATTTACTATTTCTGCTTTTCTGCATTTGATTTTGAAGTTTTTATGTCCTAACACATGATCAATTTTTGTATAAGTTCCATGAACCCCTGAGAAAAAAATAAACTCCCTAATGTCTCCATTCAATTTTCTCCAATCATCTATCATACCTAACTTTTGTAACAGTTCCATAACTTCTTTCTTATTTATTTTGTGATTTGATTTATCTAATTCTGAGAGAGCAAGGTTGAGATCCCCCACTAGCATAGTTTTGCTGTCTATTTCTTCTTGCATCTCTCTTAATTTCTCTTCTAGGAATTTGGATGCTATACCACTTGGTGCATATATGTTTAGTATTGATACTGCTTCATTATCTATGGTACCCTTTAGTAAAATATAGTTTCCTTCCTTATCTATTTTAATTAGATCTATCTTTGCTTTTACTTGATCTGAGATCAGGATAGCTACCCCTGCTTTTTTTGTTCACCTGAAGCATAAAAGATTCTGCTCCAGCCCTTTACCTTCACTCTGTATGTATCTCTATGTTTTAAAGGTGTTTCTTGTAAACAAGATATTGTTGGATTCTGGCTTTTAATCCAGTCTGCTATCCACTTCTTTTTTATGGGAGAGTTCATCCCATTCACATTCACAGTTAAAATAACTAAGTCTGTATTTCCTGCCATCTTATTTACCCAAAGTTATGTTTTTCTCTTCCCTTTCCCCTTTCTCCCTTCCCCCCTTCCCAGTATTTTGTTTTTGATGACCACCTCCCTCTAACCGTCCTCCCCCTTTTAGAACCTCTCCCTCTTTTTTACACCTTTCCCCTAATTTTTCTATTTTCCCTTTTATTAGTCTATCCCTTTCTTTTCCTCCTTTCCCTCCTACTTCCATAATAAGGAGGGACAAGTTTTTCTGTGAAACCAAATGTGTCTGATATACTCTTTTAGAGCCCAATCTGATGAGAGTAAGAGTCATACAATGCTCATCTCCCTCCCTTCTTTCCCTCAGTTATATTAGATTTTCTATGCCTCTTCATGAAATTTTATCTTATTTTTACCTTCTTTTTTTTTACTTTATTTTACCTCCTTTCCCCTCTTTTTCCAGTATGATAGCCCTTCCACCTCTAATTTCATTTCCATTATTATCAACATAAAATCAAATTATACCCCCACTCTTTAAGTATACCCACAGTAGAAATATAGTTCTCATGACTTCTTTCCTTTATACCTTTTTATGCTTCTCTTGAGTTCTGTTTGGAGGTCAGTTTTTTTTGTTCAGATCTGGTCTTTTCAGTAGAAATAGGTGAAATTCTCCTGTATCATTGAATGACCATCTTCTTCCCTGGAGGATAATGATCATTCTAGCTGGATAGGTTATTCTTGGCTGTAATCCAAGTTCCTTTGCCTTTTGGAATATCTGATTCCAGGCCCTTCCATCCTTCAATGTGGAGGCTGACAGATCTTGTGTGATTCTAATTATAGTTCCTCGCTATTTGAATTGTTTCTTTCTAACTGCTAGCAATATCTTTTCCTTGGTGCAATATTCCTGAAATTTAGCCACAGTATTCCTTGGGGATTTAATTTTGGGGTCTCTTTCAGGAGGTGATCGGTGAATTCTTTCGATGGCAATTTTGCCTTCTGATTATAAAACATCAGAGCAGTTTCCTTTCATGATTTCCTACAAGATAGCATCTAGGTTCTTTTTTTTCAGTGTGGCTTTCAGAAAGTCCAATAATCCTTAGATTGTCTCTCCTAGATCTATTTTCCAAGTCAGTTGTTTTTCCTAGGAGATATTTCATATTTTCTTCTATTTTTTCATTTTTTTGTTTTTGTTTGATTGATTCTTGAAGCCTTATTGAGTCATTCACTCCTATTTGTTCAATTATAATTTTTAAAGTATTATTTTCTTCAGTTACCCTTTTTAGCTCCTTTTGTAACTAGCCAATTGAATTTTTTGTTCATTGCATTTTTTCCATTTCACCATTTTTGTTTTTCAGTGAGTTGGTGATGTTTTCCATTTTGCCAATTTTGTTTTTCAGTGAATTGTCTTTTTCCATTTCACCAATTTTGTCTTTCATTGAGTTGTCTTTTTCATTTCACCATTTTTGTTTTTCAGTGAGTTGGTGACTTTTTCCATTTCACCAATTTTGTTTTTCAGTGTATTTGGTATCTTTTTCCATTTTGCCAGTTTTGTTTTTCAGTGAGTTTTTATCTTTTTCCATTTCACCAATTTTGTTTTCCAGTAAATTGGTGTCTTTTTCATATCTCTTATGCAGGGCATTATATCCTTCTTGCACTGATCTCAATTCATTTCCCCATTTTTCTTCTAACTGTCTTTTGAGATTCTTTATGCATTCTTCCAGGAAATTGTGAAATGGAGACCAGCTCATGTCTGCCTTTGTGGTTTCCTCTGGCTTTGCTTTCCCTTTAGGAACCTCAGGATCTGAGATCTGCACTTCTTTCTCTCCAAGCTGTCTATGGTGAGAGCTCTCTTCTGTTTCTTATTCATTTTTTAGAGCTTGAGGTCTGATTAAAGGGGACCTGCAGCTGCTTCAATTTGCCCTGGGGCAGTTCATGTAGTTGACTTCCCGTGAGGGGCTGGTCGGGCCAGGCCCATGCTCTCAGCCGCTCTCAATCCACCCTTTACCAAAGGCAGATCTGCCAAAGCACCTGCCCGCAAGTAGAGCAAAGTGGCCCAAGCATCTCCCAGGAACTTCCCCGGTGCCTAGAATCCACCATGCTCCATCTTAGCCCTGGTCTTCTGCCCCTGCGTGCTGGCGCCTGAGCATGGCAAGCTGACGGATCCCCTGCCCATATGAAACAGACCTGCTCCGGAGTTCTTCCAAGGTAATTTTTGATGGAAATGTGTTGTACTTCAAATGTTTGAGGGAGCCCTCACTCCAAAACCAGTTCAGAGGATTAATTTGTTCTGGGTCTGAGGGAAGATCAGAAGAGCTCACAGAGAGTGGTGTCTGCACTTTGCCATCTTGGTTCTGCCCCCACTTAGTGAACATTTTGAAATTATTATCTGAATGGCACAATGGATAGAATGCTGCGCCTAGTATTGGGAAGACTTATGATCAAATCTGATCTCAGCCACTTAACGAGCTTTTTGACCATTCACCAAGTATTTAACTCTTTCCAATCTCATTTTCTTAACTATAAAATGGGGATAACAGGAGCAGCTAAGTGATACAGATAAATATTATCTCATTCAATCCTCCCAACAGCTTTAAAAGCTAGGTACTATTGATATCCTTTTAATTTTTTTCCTTTTTTTCTTTTTTTGGAAGCAATCAGGATTAAGTGAATCAGGTCACATAGCTAGTAAGTGGATTTGAACTCAAGTCTTTCTGACTCCAAGCCCAGTGCTGTACCCAGTACTTCTTTAGCTTTGATATATATATATACATATATATATGTGTGTGTGTGTATATATATATATATATGTACATGGGTACATGTATATGTCTATACACATATATGCAAAAACCTAGAGAAGGGAGAATATTAAGGAGTTCCATGATAAGCTGAGTTTTAATAAAGAAGAAAAGTCAAGAATGATAAGAATTGTAAAAAGTACTTCTCCCTTTCTCAGATTGAACAACTGTCTCAGATAAACAAAAAACTATCTACACTTAGTGTCCACTTCCTGACCTCCAACTCTCCTCTAAATCCATAATTCTCTAGCTTATCTCCTTTTTATTTAACTTCCAAAGTTACCAATGACCTCTTAAATCCTAAATCTAATATCCTTTTCACAATTAAGATTAAGAGAGACTTAACAACTGCAAGGACCAGGGAAATCCTTATATAAGGAAGAGAAGGCATCAAAGATGGAAATGAGGGATCCTGTGAAACAAAGAATATTCCAGAAGTGAAGGATTCCCAGTGCAAAGCTCTGCTTAGTTTTTGTAGGCCTTCTTCTTCCCCAAAGGGAGTAAATTTCAACTTTCCTGTAGTGAGTAGCACTGGCTTTAAATCCTAAAGGTGCTCTGTTTTTGTGATAAGCAGGAAGCTATATTCATTATTTATATCCTTGATGTCTGTCACGATTTTTTTTCTTTTGATCCTATTGCCACTGCTAAACACTTTCAACTATTTTTTAACTTCCAGGATTTATTTTGGCAAAGAAAAAAAAAAGAGAACACAAGCTTCAGTGGGTGTCAGAATTCATCTTATTATCTAGCTGTGTTGGGAGGAGCTCATTTTTACTGTTGTGGAGTGATTATATTCCCAACTCTTCTCATTGGATAGCTTGTCATGTCATTTGACATGATAAAAAACAATGAGTTCTTATCAGTGGTGCAGATGATATTAATAACCAGACTGAGTTCCAATCCACATAGCAAGTTAGACCATGCATTGAAAAGAAACAAGACACAGAATAATAATAAATTTTATGAAACAGCATACTTGTTCATATTCCTGTCTATTCAAAACCAAACTGATATTATGAAATACACAGCTCCAGTCACAGTGAATCACTTTCATCTGAGCGGACTGCTAGTTCTCTGATTTCATTATGCTCTGTATCTATCAGTATTACTTGAGGTTGTATATATAGCCTGAAATTATGTAATTCTTAATTAGGTTTGGGGTATCACTGAGCTTTGCTCTCATTGTTTTTCCTTTTCCTTTGGTATTTGGCTTTTTAGTATTTAGATCCAGGAACATCTATTGACCTGGATCTACTTATTGGTTTGATTTTGCATGACGAGAAAGTTCCAAAAATTTAAAGATCGGGGAGAACATGAAAAAAGGATTTTACAGAATGAGAAGTCATGGTGGGATTGCATCACATTGATGGAGGGCATATGCACTTCAACAAGATCAGGGAACATTGATGTAAATACTAAGATAAATGTCTGTTGGACACTTCTCCAATAACTACTCAACCTTCCTTAGCTTCTATTAAGATCAACATTCTGCTTTAGAGAAAGAAATTGGCACAGTGATAAAGCACCATCATTAAAGGCAGGGAAATATGGGTTTAAGTCTTGCCTTTGATATATATTAGTTCTGTGACCTAATTTTGATACATATTAGTTCATTAGTAAGTTATTTAATCACATAGACCAATATCTGTTAGTATTTCCAATTAGCAAGGATTAGTTTTCCCTAGAATGAAATCAATCTGACCACGGGAAATGATTAGCTCTTGTCTCCCTTCACATGGTTTTCTGGTTATGTAAGAGCATTAAAAACATAGAATTGTGAACCCTTTTCTGAAGACCCCTTGAGTCACCATAGCCTGGTGCCTTGAAACCCCAGCATATATCTGTATGGAGATAGGATGAAGGCACACATTTAGAAGCTAAGGATCATTATATCCTTTCTGTGTATTCTTACTATGTCTGACCAAAGTAAATCTTGTTAACTTTTCAATGATTTAAAAGTGTTCTAGGACACTTTTAAGTATTCTGTAATAAAAGTTGGACTATCATGGTGTTGATCTTAAGAGGGCATTAAATACACTTCTTACTCCCCATTTTCCTTGTTAAATATCCTTGCCATGTTAACATCTAATAAAACTCATTTCATTTATTGTTCAACATGTTACATGTATCTTATTTCATCACAAAATTAAACCTGAACTACTAGGCTGTTAGCATTAGGTCTGTTCCTAACAACTCAGAGGACTTCAAGTAACTCCTTATACCTGAACATCATGAAAAAAATTCTGCATTGGTGGTAGGAGTTACCATGCCAAGACAATCACAGTCCAGACCAAAATAAAAATAACTAAAAGAAACCAAGGTGCTCATATAATATGAACAGGACATTCTTATCTCTTCGTCTTATATATCTCATCCAGAGATGCATGATGGAAATTTTTCCCCTGAGGCAATTGGGGTTAAGTGACTTGCCCAGGGTCACACAGTTAGGAAGTTTTAAGTGTCTGAGGTCACATTTGAACTCAGGTCCTCCTGCCTTCAGGGCTGGTGCTTTATCCCCTGCACCACCTAGTTGCCCCATGATGGAAGTTTTTGCAGGTAAAAGTTTTTGCAGAGAAAATATTTTGGCAATGGGTCAGAAGAGAGTTGCCAGGAGTTCTATGTACAGTGTATAAGGATGCAAATGAAATAAACAGTCAAAAAAATTTCATACACTAAGTTATAAGTCAACTAAGAAATACAAATGGGGTAGGTACTTCATCCTAAATGACAACAAAGTCTTAGGGAGTGGGGATTTCAGGGACTGAACAACAGGTGGGAATAGGATCATATCTTTCTTTATCAGCATTATAAAGAAACATTTACCTAATCCGTAACTCCAATAGAGATTTAGAGCATTTTTTCATATGACTATAGATGGCTTTAATTTCATCGCTTAAAAATTCTTCATATCCTTTGATTATTTAATCAATTGGGGATGACTTGTATACTTATACATTTGACATATGATTTAGAAATGAGACCTTTATCAGAAACACTGCCTGTAAAAACTTTTCCCCAGCTTTGTACTTTCTTTTTAATCTTGTTTCTGTTGGTTTTGTTTGTTCAAAACCTTTTTTAATTTAATGTAATCAAAGTTGTCCATTTTGCATTTCATAATGTTCTCTAGTTCTTCTTTGGTTGTTGCGGCCATCTTTAAGAGCTCACCTTGTATGAGCCCTTTGATCTCAGAGGCAAGATGAATGAGGCAGGAGACTCATAGGATGTGAAAAGAGCTCCGGTTAATTGTGCCGCCCAGCCTTGTTGATATACAGTTTTGCAAGCCTGATCAGCATGTGAACAGTAGGCAATCCCCAATCACCATTCAGAGAAGCAGCTTGTGGGCTTTGCGTATGCATGGTATCTGCCAATGGGAAGAGAGCTGACCTAGCTACATCAGCAACCCACTCACAGGAGAGAGGCTCACATCCCTGCTCACAAGCAACTAGCTGTGACCCTCAGGCTCAACCCATTCCCATGCCCTGCACCAGTGCTCCTTGTTCAACAAGGGCGTTTCTGCAACATGGCAGAAAACTTATTGTGCACCACAGATCAAGGTGGCCTCTGTACTCCTTCTCAGCAGGGTCCCATACCCTAGCATTTGATGATAAGTTCCTCTCTTCTCCAAAGATCTGATAGGTAAATTATCCTTTGCTCTCCTAATTTGCTTATGGTATCACCCTTTTTGCCCAAATCATGTATCCATTTCGACCTTATTTTGGTATGGGGTGTGAGATGTATCTCTATGCCAAGTTTCTGACATATTATTTTCCAGTTTTCCCAGCAATTTTTGTAAAATAGTGAATTCTTATTCTAGAAGTTGAAGTTTGGGGGGTTTATCAAATACTAGATTACTATAATTATTGATTGTTGTGTCATGTGTGTCTGGCTATTTCTTAACCAGTAGCAAATGGTTTTGATGACTGCTGCTAATATCTCTTCTTTGGAACCATTTATTTTTCGTAATTTAAAAAAAAAAAATTGATCCTTCCATTTCTATTGTTGTAATCTTTTATATTGCTTTCTTGACTTGACTTATTTAATTTTGCATCAGTTCAGTCTTTCCATACTTCTCAGTTTTTGTATTTATTGTTTGTTACAGTATATTTTATTCCTTTACATTCATGATATTCTTGTACCCCAATTTGTATAGCTTTTTTTACTTTGTTTCGAGTTCTTTATTACTACAAAGTGTTGCTATGGATATTTTAGTGTATTTGGGGACTTAAAAAAAATCCAAGATTATTTACACTTTAGTGTAAAATAGTTTGTCTAATGCCTTTTTTTTTTTCAAAAGCAGACTGGGGATAAAAGGAGAAATAAGTCACATCCCTGCCCTTTAGCAAAGTAAGTCATATAAAGAAAAAAATGAGAATCTGGCATAATTCATTTAAGTGACATCAAAAATGTGTTCAGAGAAGGTGAGTCATGGATAAGACATTAAATGAAATGTAGACCTTAGTCAAAGAAAGGGGTATAGAATATGATAGAGTGGGACAATATGATATGCAAAAGAACAAACATATGATGAGTTTAAACTTTGACAGAGTATAGGAGAAAGCATAATGATAATGAAGTTTGAATGCTTCAGGCTTTTATATGATTAATTACGTTGATTGTTTTCCCTAATGTTGAACCATTCTTACATCCCCGGAATGAATCCCAATTGATCACAATGACTAATTTCTTGGATAAAACATGATAATTTTTTGATAGGATTTGTTCTAAATTTTTGAGTCAATATTCATTAATATATAGGTCTATAGTTTTATATCCAAGGTTAATCTTTCCCTGGTTTAGATATTAAGAATAAATTTACCTCATTAAAGAATTCTGGTAGGGTTCTTTCTCAATTTTTTAGAATAATTTTTAAAGCATGTGTACTAGCTTTTTTTTTTTTTTACAAAGATAAGGAAGTATAAATATGGATTAGCCTAGTTTCTGATACCTTTACAGTTTAGATCACTTTTCTTCTCTAATATCACACTTCACAAATATCTCCCCACATACTGACATATTATACGTATCCATACCCATGGTACATTCTGGAAAGTGTTTTTACATGTAGATACATACACAAAGCATACATCACGAGCCTCTGTCTATGCAAATGTACATAAAAACATGATACACAACACACAAATACACACACACTCCTTTGGTCACATCTATATCAAGACAAGGCATTATAAGACTTCAGTGTAGAACATACATGTGTTTCTGTGTGTATGTTTCTATAACATGTACACACATTACATACATTTTAAGGTATTTGTGTGTATTCATTGCCTGTCTATGTGTCTAAGAGAGAAGTCTTCATATCATTATGTATAGAAGAGATGTCCTTGGATTTATTAGCACTTGGATTTTATTACTGATTCTGAGCAAGTCAAAATCTGTCAGTGATTCTTGGCAAGATCTTTATCAATGGGGGATAGGGATGATTCATGATCTTATATAAAATGTTCTCTACTAAAGTCCAAGAAGGTAGTGAAGTAGTGACCCTGGCATCCCTATATAATAATTTTATATTCATTTTCCACCTAACTGCTCTTCTGAATTTCTTGATCTCTTAGAAACTCATCAAGCTGCAAAATGACAAACTCTGAAGCTAATATCTCAGTATCACCTGCCTTTGGGGCCCCTCCCTCCTTCTGATTGGAGAGAATGGAGACTGGACATTGGGTGGCACTCATGACATTTCCACTTGACTGATCATCTGGATTTCATGCTCCCCAGAAGCTCATCATTTGGCAAGATGAAATCAACTCTATAAATCATACTTCCTCAGATGATTTCCTCTCCCAATGTGACTATCACACTAGATATTTTCTCCCCTTTTCAGTTTCTTTTTATGTGTTGTCTTCTCCCATTAGACTGTAATCTCCTTGAGGATAGATATCATTTTATGCCTTTGTTTGTATTCCCAAAGCTTAGTGCAATGCCTACCACATAGTAGGTGCACAATAGATAATTATGGATCCTAATTTTTGGATTGCTAGATGAGGAGAGGAAGGAGAAGAAAAAAAGGAAGGAGAAAGAAAAGGAGAAGAGGAGGAGGAGGAGGAAAAAAGAAGAACAAGAAAAACGCAACAACAACAACAACGACGATGACAATGTTTTCAGGTTTTTTTTTCCTGTACAGCAAGATAACTGTGTGTGTATATATATATATATATATATATATATATATACATATTCGATCTGTCAAATATTTTAACATAATTAACATGTATTAGACTTCCTGCCATCTAGGGGAGAGGTGGGGGATAGGAGGGAAAAATTTGTAACAGAAAGCTTTGCAAGGGTCAATGTTGAAAAATTACCCATGCATATGTTTTGCAAATAAAAAGTTTAAAAAAAAAAACACGACGACAATGACGACAACAAGAACAAGAAGGACAAAAACAAGAACAAGAACAACTAGAAGAACCAAAAGAAATTATGTAGCTAAGTGTTTGCTAGTATCTGGGTTACCAATAAGGAACAGGGTTGCTTTGTCTGTGGAGGGGACAATTATGGAGAGAGCATCTAAATGGGTTTGCTCTTGCTATGGTATATTTACCTTAATAATGTAATCACTAGCATTTCTATAAGATGAAAAAAGTATGAGATCTACACAACTTTTTTTAAATAAAAATTATTGTATGATTTCAATTTTAATAGAAACACTTTTACATAGTTATCACAATTCTCAGAAAGTGCATTCATATGGAATATGCTAAAAACCAATATCTGTAATCCTTCCTTTAACAATTATGCCAATCCTGTCAACATAAAAAATCTTTGTCATGCTTAGTGCTTAATTTAAACTCTTGTACATTAAATGCTTGATAAATAGTGAGTATGAATCTCCACAGTGGTTAATTTTAGCACAAATTCCTAACTGATGATAAACTGTGTGTGTGTGTGTGTGTTTTTAACTCAAGGACAGTTGTTTAACTATGTCTATTCTGATTCTATATGCTAGATAAGGAACTGAAAAAGGAGTTAGATGAGAAAAATATAAAAATATAAACAAAAAGAATTTAACTCTAATCTTATCCTGAAAAATAATTGTTTTGATTTAACAATTGGATTTCAGTAGCCAAAAACAGGATACTGATTTCACAAAAATATAGGTGAAAACAATTATACACAAAGGCAAAAATCATTCTGGCATGCTTATTTCATATTTTACTGATCTAGAATATGCAAAAAAAAGTCTGCAAATAACACAAATTTTGTAAACTCATATTAGATACACAAATGCTAGTCTGTATAAAGGCTCTTACCATAGTTAAGTCAGACTTAAAATGTTTATCTTCTGAGTTTCAGGTTTAATGAACTCATAACATTATTGATTTTTTTTAGGAGGAAAAAAGTGGTAGTTTTTTTAGATTTGGTTTTCCTTTGTTTTTCTTTTTCAACCGAAAGATTTCATAATTATTCTGTTGGCTTTATGGTATATGGTGTGTGTGTGTGTGTGTGTGTGTGTGTGTGTGTGTGTGTGTGTGTGTATACATATATACAAGATGGAAATTATGGGAGTAAAGGAAGGATGAGAGAGATGGGAGCAGGGGAGGGGAAAAGAGGAGTCCTAGAATACATTACAAAAGCCCAATTACTGCTATTAGAGAAATCAGTTCTCAAAACTGATTCCTAAACAACCACAAAGGCAACTTAATTTTTCTACTGCTTATAGAACTATAAAATACAACGGAACTTAAAAATGTTATAGAACTTATCAAGGTACTATTCAATCACGAAATGAACTCCTATAGAGCAGCTCTATTCATATTCAGGCATTTTACATCTGGTCTTTGAGTTAGGAAGTCATGATCATTCCTATTGATCTTTCACATGTATCTGAACAAAAAAAGAGAGAGAGAGAGGGAAAAAGAGAAATGGAGAGTGACAGAGAGACAGCACAAATAATTCTGACCATTACCAATGGTTTAAAAATATTTTCTCTTTCAAAAGCTATCATGTGGTGGGTATAATCTGATTTTACTTTGATAATATGAAAAAGAAACTAGAGGTGGAAAGGGGATCATACTGGAAAAAGAGGAAAAAGGAGGTAAAATAAGGTTTTAAAAAAAGGAGGTAAAATAAGGTAAAATCTCATGAAGAGCAATAATTAGGAATTATTTTTCCCAACTTTATGCCAATAAATTTGATAACCTAAATGAAATGGAGGAATATCTACAAAAATATAGATTGCCCAGGTTAGCAGAACAGAAAAGAAATTATTTAAATAGTCCCATTTTAGAAAAAGAAATAGAACAAGTTATTAATCAACTCCCTAAGAAAAAATTTAGATGGATTTACATGTTAATTCTACCAAACATTTAAAGAACAATTAACTCCAATACTATATAAACTATTTCAAAAAATAGGGAACAAAGGACTCCTACCAAATTCCTTTTATGAGCCAGACATGGTACTGATACCAAACCAGGTAGGGTGAAAACAGAGAAAGAAAACTATAGACCAATTCCCCTAATGAATATTGATGCAAAAATCTTAAATAAAATATTAGCAACAAGATTACAGCAAGTCATCCGCAGGATAATACACTATGACCAAGTAGGATTTACACCAGGAATACAGGGGTGGTTCAATATTAGGAAAACTATCAGCATGATCAACTATATTAATAACCAAACTAACAAAAATCATATGATTATATCAATAGATGCAGATAAAGCATTTGACAAAATCCAACACACATTCCTATTAAAAACACTAGAGAGTATAGGAATAAATGGACTTTTTCTTTAAAATGATTGGTAGCATCTATTTAAAACCATCAGCAAACATCATATGTAATGGGAACAAACTAGAACCATTTCCAGTAAGATCAGGAGTGAAACAAGGCTGGCCACTGTCACCATTACTATTCAATATTGTATTAGAAATTGGCTTTGGCAGTAAGAGAAGAAAGATTAAAAGAATGAAAGTAGGTAATGAGGAAACCAAATTATCACTTTTTGGGGACAAGAACTCCTTATTTGACAAATACTGCTGGGAAAATTGGAAACTAGTATGGAAGAAATTAGGGCTTGACATACCTAACACTACATACCAAGATAAGATCTAAATGGGTTCATGATTTAGACATAAAGAGTGCTGTTATAAGCAAATTAGAGTAACATAGGATAGTTTGCCTCTCAGATCTGTGGAGAAGGAATTTGTGTTCAAAGAAC
>JAJPUD010016056.1:0-35335 GCA_023553655.1 Myrmecobius fasciatus | reverse complement strand
TAATGAATATTGATGCAAAAATCTTAAATAAAACATTAACAAAGAGATTACAGAAAGTCATTCCCAGGAAAAGACACTATGACTAAGTAGGATTTGTACCAGGAATGTAGGACTGGTTCAATAATAGGAAAACTATCAACATAATCAACTATATTAATAACTAAACTAACAAAAATGATATGATTATCTCAATAGATGCATAAAAAGCATTTGATAAAATCCAAAATCCATTCCTATTAAAAGCACTAGAGAATACAGGAATAAATGGACTTTTCCTTAAAATGATCAGTAGCGTCTATTTAAAACCATCAGCAAGCATCATTGTAATGGATACAAACTAGAACCATTCCCAATAAGATAAGAGGTAAAACAAGGCTGCCCACTGTCACCATTATTATTTAATATTGTATTATAAATGTAAGCTTTGACAGTAAGAGAATAAAAAAAGGTTAAAGAAATTAGAGTAGGTCATGAGGAAACCAAATTATCACTCTTTGCAAATGATATGATGATATACTTAGAGAACCCTAGAGACTCAACTAAAAAACTACTAGAAACAATTCACAGCTTTAGCAAAATTGCAGGATGCAAAATAAATCCACATAAATCATTAGCATTTTTATATATTACCAACAAGGTTCAGCAGCAAGAGATACAAAAAGCAATTCCATTCAAAATAATTGTTGATAGTCTAAAATATTTGGGAATCTATCTGCCAAGGGAAAGTCAGAAACTATATGAACAAAGCTACAAAACACTTTCCACACAAATAAAGACAGACTAATCAGTTGGGAAAATATCATATAATCATGGGTAGGCCAATCGAATATAATAAAAATGACAATACTATGTAAATTAATCTACTTATTTAGTGCCGTACCAATCAAACTCCCAAGAAATTGTTTTATAGATTTGAAAAAAATAGTAGCAAAGTTCACTTGGAAGAACAAAAGGTCAAGAGTTTCAATGGAATTAATGAAAAAAAATGCTGATGAAGGTGGCCTAGCTGTGTCAGATCTGAAACTATATTATAAAGCAGCAGTCAACAAAACCATTTGGTATTGGCAAATAATAGAGTAGTTGATCCATGGAAAAGAATAGGATCACAGGACAAAATAGACAATAACTATAGCAATCTAGTGTTTGACAAACCCAGAGACCCCAGCTTTGGGGATAAGAACTCACTATTTGACAATAACTGCCGGGAAAATTGGAAACTAGTATGGAAGAAATTAGGGCTTGACCCACACCTAAATCCACATACCAAGATAAGAGCTAAATGGGTTCATGATTTAGACATAAAGAGTGATATTATAAGCATAGGATAATTTACCTCTCAGATCTGTGGAGAAGGAAGGAATTTGTGTCCAAAGAAGAACTGGAAGTCTTAATTGAACACCAGATAGATAATTTTGATTATATTAAGTTTAAAAGTTTTTATACAAACAAAACTAATTCAGACAAGATTAGGAGGGAAGCAATAAATTGGGAAATCATCTTTACATTTAAGGGTTCTGATAAAGGCCTCATTTCTAAAATATATAGAGAATTGACTCAAATTTATAAGAATTCAAGACATTCTTTAATTGATAAATGATCAAAGGATAAGAACAGACAATTTTCAGATGATGAAATTAAAACTATTTCTAGTCATATGAAAAGGTGCTCCAAATCACTATTGATCAGAGAAATGCAAATTAAGACAACTCTGAGGTAGCACTATACACCTGGCAGATTGGCTAAGATGATAGGAATGATGAATGTTGGAGGGGCTGCAGGAAAACTGGGACACTGATACATTGTTGGTGGAACTGTGAATGGATCCAACCATTCTGGAGAGCAATTTGGAACTATGCTCAAAAAGTTATCAAACTGTGCATACCCTTTGACCCAGCATTGTTTCTACTGGGCCTATATCCCAGACATCTTAAAGAAGGGAAAGAGACCCACATGTGCAAAAATGTTTATGGCAGCCCTTTTTATAGTGGCTAGAAACTTGAAACTGAAAGGATGCCCATCAGTTGGAGAGTGGCTGATAAATTATGGTATATGAATGTCATGGAATATTATTGTTCTGTAAGAAACGACTAGCAGGATGATTTCAGAGAGGCCTAGAGAGGCTTGCATGAACTGATGCTGAGTAAAATGAGCAGAACCAGATCATTATGCATGGCAACAACAAGACTATATGATGATCTATTCTGATACACATTGCTCTCTTCAACAATGAGATGTTTCAAACCAGTTCCAGTTGTTCAGTGATGAAGAAAGCCATCTATACCCAGAGAGAGACCTGTGAGACCTCAACTTAGCATTTTTATACTTTCTATTGATGTTTGCTTGCATTTTCTTTTCCTTCTCAAGTTTTTTTTTCTTTGTAGATTCAATTTTTCTTGTATAGAAAGATAACTGTATAAGTATGTGTACATACATTGGATTCATCATATATTTTAACATGTATTGGACTATCTGCCATCTAAGGGAGGGGGTGGGGGAAAGGAGAGAAAAATTTGAAACAGGAGGCATTGCAAGGGTCACTGTTGAAAAATTACCCATGTATGTGTTTCGCAAATAAAAAGGTTTAATTTAAAAAAAGAAAAGAAAAACTGTCCTAAAATTCTAGAACCAGAGAGTAAGTTAGAAATTGAAAGAATCCAACAATTATTTCCAGAAAAAGATCCCTAGATGAAAACTCCTAGGAATATGATAGCCAAATTCCAGAATTGTTAAGTAAAAGAGAAAATATGGCAAATATCTAGAAAGAACTAATTCACCTGTAGTAAAACCAATCAGGATAACAAAAAATTTAGCAGCAAGATTTAGCAGCTACCACATTAAAGCAACAGAATGCTTGTAATGTGATATTACAGAAGAATTAAAAAACTGGAATTATAATCAAGAATAACCTATACAGGACAAATAAGTATAAATTTTCAATGTAAAGAAAAAGCAAATTCAATGAAATAGAGATCTTTCAACCTTTAATGATGAAATAACTAGAGCTGAATATAAAATCTGACTTTCAAATATGGATGCAAGAAAAGCATAAAAAGTTAAACATGAAAGAGAGATCATATGAGACTCAAATAAGGTTAAATTGTTTGCCTTTCTATATGGGAAAATGATGTGCCTAATGTCTAAGAACTGTCTCATTACTAAAGCAGTTAGAAGGCGTGTGTGTGTGTGTGTGTGTGTGTGTGTGTGTGTGTGCATATATACATTTATATATAGAGACAGAAAGTACAAAAGAGTTGGTTATGTTGAAATGGTGCAAAAGAAAAATAACTGAATAGAGGAGAAAGAGGGATACTGAGGAAGAATGGAGAAAGGAGACTAATAAAGAAAACTTATTTCACAAAAAAAAGAGCTGCACAAGAAAGAGCTTTTGCAGTACAGGGGAGAAGAATGCTTGAAATTTACTCATGTGTAAATTAGTTCAAAATGAGAAAATATAAATTTAATATTCATTTGGTAATAGTTCGATCTTATTCAAAAGGGAAGTAGGAAGGGAAGAATATCAAAAAAGGAGGGATTATACAAAGGAGAGAAGATAAAAGAAGGCAGTGGTCAGAAACAAAACAGATGTTAGAGAAAGGACAGGATTAAAAAGAGAAGCAACAAGATGAAGAGAAGAAAATAAGTATTAGGGAAATGCAAAGTTGGTCATTGTAATTGAGAACATGAATGAGATGAATTCACCAATAAAATAGCTAAGAAACTAGAATCTAACTATGAATTGTTTACAAGACATATACTTGAAACAGTGATTCACATACACAGAATTAGAATGAAGGGTAGACCAACATCCATTATGTTCCAGTTAATGTAAAAAAACAGAGGTAATAATCATAATCTCAGAAAAAAACAAAAGCAAATACAGAAGGAAAAGCAAGGAAAACACATTTTGCTAAAAAAGACACTATAGACAATGAAGTAATATCAATACTAAATGCACCAAATGGGAAAGCATTCCAATTCTGAAAGTAAAAAATTCAAAGAATTACAGGAAAAAACAAAGTAAAACCATACTTTTAGGGGACCTTAATTTTCACTCATTGGTGCTGAATAAATCTAATCAGAAAAAAAAATAAAGAGATGAATTGAATCTTAGAAAACTTAAATATGACAGACCTCTGAAGAAAAATTAATATGAATGGAAAAGAGTAGACATTTTTCGTTTGGCACCCTCACAAATATTGAATATGTATCAGGCCATAAAAACTTCACAACCAAATACATAAAGGCAGAACTATTAAACGCACTTTTCTCCTAAATATAATATAATAAAAATTACATTTAATAAAGAGCTGTAGAAGCAAGGATTAAGAAATAATTGGAAGGGGCAGCTAGGTGGTGCAGTGGATAGAGCACCAGCCCTGAAGTCAGGAGGACTTGAGTTCAAATCTGGTCTCAGACACTTAACATTCCCTAGCTGTGTGACCCTGGGCAAGTCACTTAACCTCAATTGCCTCAGGAAAAAAAAGATTATTAAGAAATAATTGGAAACTAAATAATCTAATCAATCCTAAAGAAAGAATGGCTCAAAGAACAAATCATAGAAATGATGTTTTCATTGAAAAGAAAGATTTGTAGGATTTAGTCAAAGTAGCACTTAGGGGGCAATTTATATTTCTAAATGCATATATCAATAAAATAAAGAGCAGATAAATGAATTAAACATGTGACTAAAAATATTTTAAAAAAAGAACAAATTTGAAATTCTTAATAAAACACCAAAACAGATATTCTGAAAATCAAAGAAATGATTAAATTGAAAGGAAAAATAGTCCTAATGAATAAAATTAGGGTATTTTTTAATGAATAAAATAAAGCATTAGTTATTTTGGTTTTAAATACAAAGAAGAAAACCAAACCATTAGTACAAAAATGAAAAGAGTGAATGCATTGCCAATTAAAATGAAATCAAAGCTATTAGTAAAAGTTATTTTCCCAATCATATGTCAGCAAAATTAGTAAATTAGTAAAAATTAGTAAAAAAAAAAAAAAGAGAGAGAGAGAGAGAGAGAGAGAGAGAGAGAGAGAGAGAGAGAGGAAGAAAGAAAAGCAAAAGAAAGAAAATGGAATACTTAAACAACTGTCTTAGAAAACGAAACTGAGCAAGCAATCAATAAACTTCCCAGGAATGAAGTCCCCAGGATCTGATGGATTCACAAATGAAATCTCACAAACCATTTAAGGAATAATTAATTCCAATACCATAAAAAACTATTTGAAAGAAATAAGTAAAGAGAGAGTCCTTTTATGACAAAAATAATAGCTTTGATAACTAAGAGTAAAAACAGAGAAAGACATTTATTTATCCAATTTTCTAAGTGACTCGATGCAAAAAAAAAGTTTAAATAACATACTAGGAAGGTTATTATAACAATATGTCACAAAAAGCATATGCTATGACTGGGTGGAATTTATACTAGGAATTCAGGATTAGTTCAATAATAGGAAAATTATTAGCATAATTTACCATAACAATAACAATAACAACAAAATCATAAGGTTACATCACTAAATGCAAAAAACTTTGACAAATACAACAACCATTTCTATTAAAAAAAACTATGAAAAAGCTTAGGAATCAGTTGATTTTTTTTCTTAAAATAATAAATAGTATCTATTAAAAGCAAGAGGAAGCATTTTCTGTAATGTGAATAAACTTAAAACTTTCCCAATAAAATAAAGGGTGAAGTGAAGATGTCCATTATCACTACTATTATTCAATATTATACAATAAATATTTTTCAAGAAAAAAGAAATTCTAGAAATAAAAATAAGCAAAGAAGAAAAAAATTATCACTACTTGTAGATGGTAAATGGTATACATAGAGAAACCTAGATAATCAACTAAAAAACTAGCTACAATTAACAACTTTACCTAAGTTGCAGGATATAAAATAAATTCACATAAATCATAAGCATTTTTATGCTATCAAGAAAAATCATCAGTAAAATATCAGAAGAAAAAATTTATTTTAAATAAATTCAGACAATAGAAAATAACTGGGAACCTAGTTATTAAGACAAACTTAGATATTATATGAACATAATTATAAAATAGTAATTATCAAAGCAATTTGGTACTGAATAAGAAATATAGTGGTGGATCATTGACATAGATGAAGAACACAGTATATAGTAGGAAATTACCACAGTAATCTAAAGTTTGATAAATCCAAAGGGATGAGAAGTCAATATTTGACGAAAGCTGTTGAGAAAACTGGGTAACAGTTTGGCAAAATTAGACATAGGCCAATACCTTGCAACATATACCAAGATAAGGTCCAACATATATAAATGATTGAGACTTAAATTTTATAACCTAGGAGAAGAAAAAGTGATTATGCTTAAAAAATACAAAAAGCAAGAGATCCTTTAGGGATTTTTTAAACCCCAAACTAGAAACTTTCAACTCCAACATGTGCAAAATTTATAAATTAGTAATATAACTCTAAAGGGACATAATTCTGAGGGAAAAAAATAAATGCTTGAGAAGAAATATCCTTTCACTACTAAATGAAAAAAGAATTTCAACAACTACTAACTCATTACAAATAAAATTATGAGAATAATCTACATGCATATTGAGAGCATTATTGATGTATGAGAAGTATGAGAAAAGAACAGTTTTGATTTGTAAAAGATATTCTATAGCAAATCACATTTTTGGTCATGCAATTGAAAGAATACTACAGGGAATACAAGATCCCACTGTGGTTACTAATTTTTTATCCAACAAACATTTAATGGGTTGCCTTCAGGTTTCTCCTTTATACATCAGAGAGAAGATTAGCTCTGGTCTCACATCAAAATTTTTACATTTGAATATTACTATGGAAGTTAATTTCCATTGGCTACAGGTGCTTCCATTTAAAAAGAAAGAATTTGAACTATTCAACTCTGGAGGACCTTCCAGCTATTGACTTATGATCCTAACATTGCTTTAAAATTATGTTAAAATCATACATAATTCCATGTAAGATATTGCAATAAGATACTTTGCAGGTTCTTGCTGCTATGTCTCTTCACTAGAAAAAGAGGTCAAGTACTTGCTAATGAAGAGAGTTTCTAAGATTATTTTGAGAAAAGTTTTATATCAAAATTTCATGGCAAATGGTCATGATCTGTGTCTATGGCTTTTCTTTCATTCACTTCCCATGTTTCAGTCTCAACAGTTTATTTTAATAGGTCATGTTGGGGTTATTGCTGGTGTATGCCAAATCATGGGATTTGAATCCTTTCTTCCCATTTACTATTGATTTGGATCTCTGTTCTAAGATATAAATGCACATAGCTAATTCAGAGAAAATTTACACATTTGCAACCTGACTTTTAAGGTACAATTGGTTTACATTTTGTGTTATTGTTCAGCTTTCAGTATATATATCACCTCGTGATTTTTTAAAAGATAATATTCCAGGACAGCTAGGTGGCACAGTGGATAAAGCACCAGCCCTGAAGTCAGGAGGACTTGAGTTCAAATCTAGTCTCAGACACTTAACATTCCCTAGCTGTGTGACCCTGGGCAAGTCACTTAACCTCAACTGCCTCAGCAAAAAGCAAAAAAAAAAAAAAAGAAAGAAAAAAAAGTATTCCATCTATCCATACATAGGCTTTTGAGTATTCTACAACCCTTTTTTCCCCTTTATTTCTTGAAAATTTTGATTTGCTACTACTGCAAAACAAAGCAAACTTTTGGATGACAATTATTATCATTTCCTGTATTAAACAGTTCTTACTTTAAAATATATAGAGGGTATGTTTTTAAATATAAGTCACTTCTATAGTTTGGAAATCTAGCTGAAGGTTAGTGTAAAATAATACAATATATTAAAATGACTTTCAATTTTTTAATGGATGAAATGACAATGTATTTGTTGGGCAGAGATACCCAAAACTGCTTTAGAGATCCCTGAAAGAAGCAAAATTCTAAGTAGATTCTTTGCTGAAGTAGGAAGAAATACCATGAGATTTTTTGTAAAAAAAAAAAAAAAAGTTATGGAGGAAAAGAGCCATTTAGAATCAAAAAGAAGGACTTTCAGGGGCAAAGCCAAGATAGTGGAGAGCAGATATGATTCTCTGTAACCTCTTTTAATCGTCTCTAAAACCAACAGCAGATTAAGCCTCTAAATTGCTTTTGGGAGTACAACACATGTCTAGAAGAAAATACCTTGGAAGAACTTCACAACAGGTTTGTTTCAATTGAGCAGGAGGACAGTCTGACAAATCCAGACCACAGCATAGGGAGCCTGCGGCAAGAAGCTGGAGCAGAGAGTCAAAGTGTTATTGCTTCCATGCACCTGGAAATCTTCTGTGAATCTCTTAGGCCAAGCTGTCCTGGTTTCAAGCAAATGGTTTGGCAGATTTGCCTTTTGTAAAAGACAAATTAGAAACCACTGAGCCCCAGAAGAACCCCTGACCTAGCCCCTATTACACAGTTCTGGAAATCAATCAATAGAACTACCCCAGGGCAAATTAAAGCAGCTGTTGCTCCCTTGCATGGAACAGACCTCAAGACTTAAAAAATGAATAAAAATAAAAAAAAAACTCTCACCATACACAACTTTTATGGAGGGAGAAAAGAGAAGACCTCAAATCCTGAGGTTATTAAAGGCAAAGCGACTCCAGAAGGAGCTCAAAAGAAAATATGAACTGGTAGCTATTTTGCAAGATTTTCTTTGAAGATTGCATAAAGTATCTTGAAAGAGAGTTAGAAGAAAAATGGGAAAATAAAATGAGAACATTGCAAGAAGGGATGGAAAAAATGGAAAAAGAATGCAATGAACAAAAAAATTTAATTAGCCAATTACAAAAGGAGTTTAAAAGGTAACTGAAGAAAACAATGTTCCAAAAATTAGAATTGAAGAAATGGAAGTGAATGACTCAATAAGACTTCAAGAATCAGTTTTTAAAAATGAAACGACAGAAGAAAATATGAAATACCTCCTAGGAAAAACAACTGACCTGGAAAGTAGATCTTGGAGAGACAATCAAAGGATTATTGGGCTTTCTGAAAGCCAGGATGAAAATAAGAATATTAAATATTAATTAAATTAATATTTAATTAATAATAATTGAAAATAGTATTAAATTAATATTATATTTATATATAAAATTAAAATAAGACATTCTCTTACAGGATATAATAAAAGAGAACTGTCCTCATATTTGAAAATCAGAAGATAAAATAGCCATCAAAGAATTCACCAATCACCTCCTGAAAGAGACCCAAAATTATTTCCCCAAGGAATATTGTGGCTAAATTTCATAATTATTGCACTAAAGAAAAGATATTGCAAGCAGCCAGAAAGAAACAATTCAAATAGCAAGGAACTACAATTAGGATTAGCCAGGACCTAGCAGCTTCCAACTTAAATGATCTGATATTATAACAAGCAAAGGAACTTGGATTACAGCTAAGAATAAGCTAAAATGAGCATTATCTTTCAGGGAAGAAAATGGAAATTCAATAATATAGGTGAATTTCACCTATTACCAATGAGAAGAACAGAACTGAACAAAAAATTTGATCTCCAAAAAGAGAACTCAATAGAAGAATAAAAAAGAAAAGAACTCTTGAGAACTATATTTCTGTTATGGGTATGCTTAGAGAATATGAGTATAATTTGATTTTATTATGATAATATGGAAAAGAAACTAGAGTTGGAAAGGGGATCATACTGGAAGAAGATGAAAAAGGAGATAAAATAAAGTAAATTACATCTCATAAACAGGCAAAGAAAACATTATAATTGAGGGAAAGAAGGGAGGGGGGATGAACATTGTGTGAATCTTACTCTCTTTAAATTTGGCTCTAAAAGAGATTATCAGAAACATTTGGTATCACAAAGGAATTTGTCTCACTTTCTAAGGAAGTAGGAGAGAAAGGGGGGAAAGAAAGGGAAAGACTAATAAAGGGAAAACAAAAGAAGTAGGGGAAAGATATATAAAAGGGGAGGGATTCTAAAGAGGGAGGACTGTTTGAGGGAGGTGACCATGAAAAGCAAAATTCTGAGGAGGAGGGAAGGGGGGTAGGAAAGAGAAAAGCATAAGATAAGGAAATAACATGGAATAAAATACAGAATTAATTATTTTAACTGGGAATGGGAATGGGATGAACTTCCCCATAAAACGGAAGTGGATAGCAGATTGGATTAAAAGCCAGAATCCTACAATATATTGTTTACAAGAAACACATTTAAAACATAGTGATACATACAGAGTGAAGGTAAAAGGCTGGAGCAGAATATCTTATGCTTCAGGTGAACAAAAAAAAAGCAGGGGTAGCAATTCTGATCTCAGATCAAGTAAAAGCAAAGCTAGATCTAATTAAAAGAGATAAGAAAGGAAACCATATCTTACTAAAGGGTACCATAAATAATGAAGCAATATCAATACTAAACATATATGCACCAAGTGGTATAGCATAGAAATTCATAGAGGTGAAGTTAAGAGAGATGCAAGGAATAAACAGCAAAACTATACTAGTGGGAGATCTCAACCTTGCTCTCTCAGAACTAGATAAAACCAAACACAAAATAAATAAGAAAAGAATTTAGGAGGTAAACAGAATGTTAGAAAAGTTAGGTATGATAGATTGTTGGAGAAAATTAAATGAAAACAAAAAGTTTATTTTTTTATCAATGGTTCATGGAAGTTATACAAAAATTGACCATGTGTTAGGGCATATAAATCTCAAAATTAAATGCAGTAAGACAGAAGTAATACGATATTTTTTTCAGATAATGATGCAATAAAAATCACATGCAACATAAGACCAGGAGAAAATAGACCAAAAAGCAATTGGAAATTAAATAATCTCATCCTAAAGAATGAATGGGTGAAACAGCAAATCATAGACACAATTAATAATTCCATCCAAGAAAATGACAATAATGAGACAACATACCAAAATTTGTGGGATGCAGCCAAAGCGGTAATAACGGGAAATTTTATATCTCTGGATGCTTTCTTGCATAAAATAGAGAAAGAGGAAATCAATGAATTGGGCTTGAAAATAAAAAAGATAGGAAAAAAACAAAAAACTCCCAATCAAATATCAAACTTGAAATTCTAAAAAAAATGGAGAGATTAATAAAATTGAAAGTAAAAATACTATTGAATTAATAAATAAAATTAAAAATTGGTTTCATGAAAAAAACCAACAAAATATATAAACCTTTAGTTAATTTGATTAGAAAAAGGAAAGAGGAAAATCAAATTACTAGTCTCAAAAATGAAAAGGGAGAATTTTCCACAAATGAAAAGGAAAATAGAACAATAATTAGGAGTTACTTTGCCCAATTTTATGCCAATAAATTTCATCACCTAAGTGATACAAAAATATAAATTGCCCAGATTAACAGAAGAGGAAATAAATTACTTAAATAGTCCCATTTTAGAAAAATAAATAGAACAAGCTATTAATCAACATATGAATTCTACCAAACATTTAAAGAACAATTAACTCCAATATTATATAAACTATTTGAAAAAAATGGGAATGAAGGACTCCTACCAAATTCCTTTTATGACATGATGCTGATACCTAAACTAGGTAGGATGAAAACAGAGAAAGAAAATTATAGATTCATCTCCCTAATAAATATTGCTGAAAAATCTTATATAAAATATTAGCAAAGAGATTACAGAAAATCATCCCCAGAATAATACACCTTGACCAAGTAGGATTTATACCAGGAATGCAGGGATAGTTCAATATTAGGAAAACAATTAGAAAAGTTGACTATATCAGTAACCAAATTAACAAAAACATATGATTATCTCAATAGATGTAGAAAAAGCATCTGTTAAAATCCAGCATCCATTCCTACTAAAAACATTAGAGAATATAGGAATAAATGGACATTTCCTTAAAATAGTAGCATCTATTTAAAAATATCAGCTAGCATCATATGTAATGGTGATAAGCTGCAACCATTCCCAATAAGATCGGGGGTGAAACAAATTTGCGCACTATCACCATTACTATTTAATATTGTATTAGAAATGCTAGCTTTGACAATGAGAAGAAAAAGAGACTAAAGGAATCAGAGTAGGTAATGAGAAAACTAAAATATCACTCTTTGCAGATAATATGATTGTATACCTAGAGAACGCTAGAGAATCAACTAAAAAAACTATTAGAAATAATCCATAACTTTAGCAAAGTTGTATGATACAAAATTAATTCACATAAATTAGCACTATTTTTATACATCACTAACAAAATTCAATAACAAGAGATACAAAGAGAAATTGCATTTAAAATAACTGTAGATAGTATAAAATATTTGGGAATCTATCTGCCAAGAGAAAGTCAGGAGCTATATAAGCAAAATTACAAAACACTTTCCACACAAATAAAGTCAGATCTAAACAAATGGAAAAAATACCAAGTGCTCTTGGATAGGTTGAGCAAATATAATAAAGAATGCTAGCTAAACTAATCTATTTATTTAGTGCTATATCAATTAAACTCCCAAGAAACTATTTTACTGACCTAGAAAAAATAACAACAAAATTCATCTGGAAGAACAAAATATGAAGAATTTCAAGGGAATTAATGAAAAAAAAAAGCAAATGAAGGTGGCCTAGCTGTACCAGATCTAAAATTATATTATAAAGCAGCAGTCATCAAAACCATTTGGTAATGTCTAAGAAACAAAGTAGTTGTTCAGGGAAATAGGTTAGGTTCACAGGACAAAATAGTCAATGACTATAGTAATCTAGTGTTTGACAAACCCAAATCCCAGCTTTTGGGATAAGAACTCACTATTTGACAAAAACTGCTTGGAAAATTGGAAACTAGTATGGCAGTAACTAGGCATTGATTCACACCTAACCTAAATGGGTTCATGATTTTTTATTTTTATTTTATTTTATTTTTTATTTTTTTGCTTTTTGTTGAGGCAATTGAGGTTAAGTGACTTGCCCAGGGTCACACAGCTAGGGAATGTTAAGTGTCTGAGACCAGATTTGAACTCAAGTCCTCCTGACTTCAGGACTGGTGCTCTATCCACTGCACCACCTAGCTGCCCCTAATGATCTATTTATAAAGAATAATATTATAAACAAATTAGAAGAACATAGGATAGTTTACCTCTCAGATCTGTGGAGGATGAAGGAATTTGTGACCAAAGAAGAACTAGAGATTATCATTGACCACAAAATAGATAATTTTGATTATATTAAGTTAAAAAAGTTTTTGTACAAACAAAACTGATTCATACAAGATTAAAAGGGAAGTAAAAAAATTGAAAAAAAAGTTTTACATTCATAGGTTCTGAGAAAGGCCTCATTTCTAAAAATATATAGAAAATTGACTCAAATTTATAAGAATTAAAGCCATTCTCCAATTGATAAATAGTCAAAAGATATAAAAAGACAATCACTATTGATCAGAGAAATGCAAATTAAGACAACTCTGAGATACTACTACACACCTATCAGATTGGCTAAGATGACAGAAATGATGAATGTTGGAGGGGCTGTGGGAAAACTGAGACACTGATACATTGTTGGTGGAACTGTGAACATATCCAACCATTCTGGAGAGCAATTTGGAGCCATGCTCAAAAAGTTATCAAACAGTGCATACCCTTTGACCCAGCAGTGTTTCTATTGGGCTTATATCCCCAAAAAAATCTTAGAGGAGGGAAAGGGCCCCACATGTGCAAGAATGTTTGTGGCAGCCCTTTTTGTAGTGGCTAGAAACTGGAAAGTGAATGGATGCCCATCAATTGGAGAATGGCTGAATAAATTATGAATGTCATGGAATATTATTATTCTGTAAGAAACAACCAGCAGGATGATTTCAGAGAGGCCTGGAGAGACTTGCATGAACTGATACTGAGTGAAATGAGCAGAACCAGGAGATCATTATGCACAGCAACAAGATTATATGATGATCAGTTCTGATGGATATGGTTCTCTTCAACAATGAGATGATTCAAACCAATTCCAATTGTTCAGGGATGAAGAAAGCCAAATAGACCCAGAGAGAGGCCTGCGGGATCTGAGTATGGATCACAACATAGCATTTTCACACTTTTTGTTGATGTTTGCTTTCATTTTGTTTTACTTCTCATGTTTTCTTTTCTTTCTAGTTTCAAATTTTCTTGTCCAGCAAGATAACTGTATGAATGTGTATACATATTTTTGATTTATCATATATTTTAACATAATTAACATGTATTGAACTACCTGCCATCTAGAGTAGGGAGTGGGGGGAAGGAGGGAAAAATTTGGAACAGAAAGTTTTGCAAGGGTCACTGTCGAAAAATTACCTATGCATGTGTTTTGCAAATAAAAAGATTTAATAAAAAAGGGGAAAAAATAAAAATAGTCACATTTACAGAAAAAAAAATAGCATCAAAAAGAAACAAAAAGATATAGGATGCTTCATAAATGTCCCCTGTATTCACATGACTATAAGTAATTTTTAATATATTTGATCTAAAGTGCCTGTCCCTGACACTATTTCTTGATATTTTAACAATAAAAGAAAGAAAAAGTTCCTTCCTGAAAGGTTATTATCCTCATGGCCTATTTTCTTCCCTAGCCTGACCCAGCAGTGAAGTCAAAATGACAAATTTGTGACATCATAATAATTTTTTTTTCCTCCAGGAACAAACTGTGAAGCCATTAACACAGGACTGTGACTTCACGGCAGGATCAAACAGGGCAGCTGGCTAGAGAGGAAGGAGAGAGTGTTTTCATTCAAACACATATATCTTCAATAATAACTAAGGAAATTCAGAAAATTACCATCAAAGCAAATTGCTTTTTGTATAAATGCCATCTCCTTTCAAGTTTGCCCCAGCATGATCATCCTTCTTTATTTAGTGGTGTTGCCCTTTTCTCCTTAGAGACCTTTAGTGAAGCCTTCTTTTATATTTTATGTGTCATTAAAATGACTTAAATGAGCAGGGATGGGGTATGCCTGACATTTATTTTTAATTATTTACATAAATAAAGAGGTTTGCTTTTTTTCACACCTGCTGCAGTGTGAAAGGAGGGAAAAGATTTCTTATCTAATGGATTCAGAGCTCCTGAAAGTCTAAGGGACTGATCAGGCATAGTAAAAAATAAATAAATAAGTAGTCATTAATGGTGGAGGGTAGGGCAAGAATTGGAGTTATTGTGACCCTGAGAATAACTTTGAAGGGAAGATAGATTTGCCAGATTAGCAATTGCATTAAGCAAGTAATATTATTAACTATTCACTACAATATCAAGGAGAATTTTTAATACAAATTATCAGCAGATATAGAAATTTAGATTCCAAAGATTGAAAAAAAAAGTTTAATCTATTCTGCTTTAAATACTCCTATTTATTCTTTTACACATGCATATGTGTAATTATCCATTGTTGTTGCTCAATAGACATAATGAAGCAGAGATGTGGTCAAGGGCATCCCCTGGCTTCAGTTGAAATTTATATGGAAAGTCTTATGATAGTCTCTTTTTCAAGGGCAATTCTTGTAGGAATAACTGAATAGGAAGTGGTAGAAATTAGCATTCCTTGAAAAACTGATTGCTCCCCAGCCATCAGGGTGAAAGTAAATTTTACGGCACAATTTTCCTTTATAATTTGGTAAATATACCATTATGAAAATTTGGATGAATGTGATATAATTGAAGCATTAAATGGAAAATACTCGGTACTTGCTCTGTCTCTGTCTCTGTCTCTCTGTCTCTTTTTCTCTCTCTCTCTCTCTTTCTTTTTCTCTCTCTCTCCTTCTCCCCCCCTCACCACACACATGCAAACTTATACATACACACACACACACACACACGCGCGCGCACACATATTCCTTCTCTTCTAACTACTGGTGCAGCTACCACACTATGGCAGCTAGGTGGCACAGTGAATACAAGGGTAGTAATGAACACTCGTCTTCCAGAGTTCAAATTTCATCTCAGATACTTAGTAGTTGTGAGACCATAGGCAAAAAATTGTTTGCCTCAGTTCCTAATCTATTAAATGAGCTGAAGAAGTAAATGGCAAATGACTCTAAATCCCAAATGGAGTCACAAAGAGTTAGACATGACTCAAACAACCATAAAATTACAACTCTTTGATGAAGGGGTAATCAAAAGCAAGCATAACTTTGTGCTACATGAAAAGAATTATAGAGTCGAAGATGACAAGTGTTGACTAGATATCTTCTGGAATATTGTACAATACTGTTGACACACAATTTTAGCAAACAGGCTACATTACTGAAGCATATACAGAATGGAATGAAGTAGAATGATCAGGATAATGAAAGGCCCCAAGATAATATCATGTAAGATTGGTTGAAGGAATTAGAGATATTTAGTCTGGAGAATAGAAGACTCAGAATAGCAAGAGAACTTTCTGCAAGTATTTGAAAGTATGCCATGTGAAAGGTAAGTTAAGCTTGTATCCATTGGTCCTGGGAACAGAACTGGGAATAGTGAACAGTAATAAAAGACAAAAAGATCTCAGTGCTGTAAAAAAGAAAATTCTCTCGTCCAAACTTTCTTTAATGAGTTTATTCTCCTATGCTTTTTTCACTTTTTCTTTTAATGTTGCCTATACATGCTACCATGTTTCTCTCTATTTGGCAAGTAAGTCAAATCTTAGTTGACTATAGTAGTCCCACTCCTAATTCATTATACTTTGTTCATTTTTAATAGTATTTTGTTTTTCCCAATTATGTTCCTGGTTTTCATTTTTATAAGATTTTGAGTTGCAAACTTTTCATCTCTTTCTACCACTCTTTCTAAAATGGTAGGCAATGTGATATATATTATGCATGAACTATCATGTAAAACATATTTCTATATTAGCCACAGTTGTGAATGAAGAATTAGATCAAAAGAAAAAATATGAAAAAAGAATAAAGTGAAAAATATATGTTTAAATCTGTAATCAGAGTCCTTAAATTCTTTATTTGGACATGGGTAGCATTTTCCTTTCTTAGTCCTTTGTATTTGTCTTAAATCATTTTGTTACTGAAAAGAGCTGAATCATTCATAGTTTATACCACACAATGTTTCTTATACTATGTGTAGTGTTTTCCTAGTTCTGCTCAATTTACTTTGCATGAATCAATCCAAGTCTTCCCAAGTTTTATTTTGTTTTTTCCTGAAATCTCCCTATTCACCTTTTCTTATTGTATAATAATAGTAATCCATCACATTCATATACCACAGTTTGTTCAGACATTCCTCAATTGATGGACATCCCCTCAATTTCCAATGTTTTGCCACTATAAGGGGGACTGCTATTAATATTTTTGTATATGTTGAGTCTTTTTCTCCTTTTTTATTATCTCTTTGGGATACAAACCTAGTAGTGGTATTGCTCCATAAAAGGATATGCACAGTTTGATTGCCCTTTGGACATAATTGCAAATCACTCTACAGAATGGTTGGATCAGTTCACAACTTTATCAGCAATGTATTAGAGTCCCAATTTCCCCACATCCTCTCTAACAGTTATTTTTATTTTTTATTTCATATTTTCTAATAAAGTGAATTAGAACACCTCTTCATATGCCAATAGACAGCTTTGATGTTTCCATCTGAAAACTGCTTGCTCATACTCCTTGGCCATTTATCAACTAGGGAATGTCTTGCATTCTTATAAATGAGTTCCTTATATAATCTGAGAAATGAGGCCTTTATCAGAGACCCTTTATCAGATTTTTAATTTAATATAATAAAAATTATCTATTTTATAATTTATAACATATTGTAATAGATCTTATTTGTTCATGAATCTATAACTCACTTAACTTTTTTAAAAATGTGGATGCTGTACCACTTAATGCATATATATTTAGCATTGATATTACTTCATTGTCTATAATAACTTCTTTATCTCTTTTAATTAGGTACATTGTTATTTTGCTTTGTATAAAATGAGAATTGTCACCCCTGCTTTTCTTTTAAATACATCAGCTAATTATAATAGATTCTATTCCAACACTTTACCTTTACTCTGTGTGTGTCTCTCTGCTTCAAGTTTGTTTCTTATAAAAAACATAATGTAGGATTCTGGTTTTTGATCTACTCTTATATCTGCTTCCATTTAGGGGAGAGTTCATTCCATTCACATTCACAATTATGATTACTACCTATGCAGATGATATTGTGATAAACTTGAGTATCATCCAAAAACCTATTTCAAACAATCAACAGCTTTAGCAAAGTTGCAGAATATAAAATAAACCCACACAAATTGTCAACATTTCTATAAATTACCTGCAAAGCCCACAAGCAAGAGGTAGAAAGATATATTCCATTTACAATAACTATAAACAAAATAAAATATTTGAGAGTCTACCTGCCAAGACAAACCCAAGAACTGTATGAATACACAAAACATTTCTCACACAAATAAAGTAAGATCTAAACAATTGGAAAGAATATTAATTGCTAATGGATAGGCTAAGTTAATATAATTAAAATGGCAATTCAACCTAAATTGATCTACTAGTCCAGTGTCATGACAATCAAATTGCCAAAAAGTAGTTTATAGAACTAGAAAAAATAATAGCACAATTCATCTGAAAAAATAAAAAACCAAAAATATCAAAGGATTTAACGGGGGAAAAAAAGGATGATGACTTAGCAGTACCATACATAACACTAAATTTTAAAGCAGCAGTCATCAAACTCATTTGGTACTAAGAAATAAAAAGGAATATAAGTGGAATAGTTTAGATATACATGACACAATAATCAATTACCATAGTAATCTAGTTTTCTATTCAATATTGTATTAGAAATGCTAGCCTTGACAATAAGACAAGAAAAAGAGATTAAAGGAATTAGAGTAGGTCATGAGGAAACCAAATTATCACTCTTTGCTGATGATATGATGGTCTCCTTAGAGAACCCTAGAGACTCAACTAAAAAACTATTAGAATTAATCCACAACTTCAGCAAACTTGCAGGACACAAAATAAATCCACATAAATCATCAGCATTTTTATACATCACCAACAAAATGCAACACCAAGAGATACAAAGAGAAATTCCATTCAAAATAACTATCGATAGTACAAAATATTTGGGAATATATCTGCCAAGGGAAAGTCAGAATCTCTATGAGCAAAACTACAAAACACTCTCCACACAAATAAAGTCAGATCTAAACAATTGGAAAAACATCAAGTGCTCTTGGATAGGTCAAGCGAATATAATAAAGATGGCAATACTACCTAAACTAATCTATTTATTTAGTGCTATACCAATCAAACTCCCAAGAGATTATTTAACTGACCTAGAAAAAATAACAACAAAATTCATCTGGAAAAACAAAAGGTCAAGAATTTCAAGGGAATTAATGGAAAAAAAAGGCAAATGAGGGTGGCCTAGCTGTACCAGCTCTAAAATTATATTATAAAGCAGTGGTCACCAAAATCATTTGGTACTGGATAAGAAATAGAGTAGTGGATCAGTAGAATAGGTTAGGTTCACAGGACAAAATACTCAATGACAATAGTAATCTAGTGTTCGATAAACCCAAAGACCCCAGTTTTGGGGATAAAAACTCACTATTTGACAAAAACTGCTGGGATAATTGGAAACTAGTATGGAAGAAATTAGGCATTGACCCACACCTAACACCATATACCAAGATAAGGTCAAAATGGATTCATGATCTAGGCATAAAGAATGATATTATAAACAAATTAGAACAATGTAGGATGGTTGACCTCTCAGACCTATGGAGGGGGAAGGAATTTGTGACCAAAGAAGAACTAGAGGTCATCATTAATCACAAAATAGATAAGTTTGACTATATCAAGTTAAAAAGTTTTTGTACAAACAAAATGAATGCAGACAAGATTAGAAGGGTAGCAGTAAACTGGGAAAATATTTTTACATCCAAAGGTTCTGATAAAGGCCTCATTTCTAAAATATATAGAGAATTGACTCAAATATATAAGAATTCAAGCCATTCTCCAATTGATAAATGGTCAAAAGATATGAACGGACAATTTTCAGATGAAAAAATTG
Source organism: Myrmecobius fasciatus (assembly GCA_023553655.1). Lineage (NCBI taxonomy): Eukaryota > Metazoa > Chordata > Mammalia > Dasyuromorphia > Myrmecobiidae > Myrmecobius > Myrmecobius fasciatus. The sequence continues at coordinate 15,319 of JAJPUD010016056.1, read as the reverse complement.
AAGCTATTTCTGGTCACATGAAAAGGTGCTCCAAGTCACTATTGATCAGAGAAATGCAAATTAAGACAACTCTGAGATACTACTACACACCTGTCAGATTGGCTAAAATGACAGGAAATGATAATGATAACTGTTGGAGGGGATGTGGGAAAACTGGGACACTGATACATTGTTGGTGGAACTGTGAACGGATCCAACCATTCTGGAGAGCAATTTGGAACTATGCTCAAAAAGTTATCAGACTGTGCATACCCTTTGACCCAGCAGTGTTTCTACTGGGCCTATATCCCAAAGAGATTTTAAAGGAGGGAAAGGGACTCACATGTGCAAAAATGTTTGTGGCAGCCCTTTTTGTAGTGGCAAGAAACTGGAAATTGAAAGGATGCCCATCATTTGGAGAATGGCTGAATAAATTACGGTATATGAATGTTATGGAATATTATTGTTCGGTAAGAAACGACCAACAGGATGATTTCAGAGAGGCCTGGAGAGACTTGCATGAACTGATGCTGAGTGAAATCAGCAGAACCAAGAGAACATTATACACAGCAACAAGACTATACGATGTTCAATTTTGATGGACATGGTTCTCTTTAACAATGATGTGATTCAAACCAGTTCCTATTGTTCAGCGATAAAGATAGTCATATACATCCAGAGAGAGGCCTGTGGGAACTGAGTGTGAACCACAACACAGCATTTTAACGCTTTCTGTGAATATTTCCATGCATTTTGTTTTCCTTCTTAGGTTGTTTTTTTTCTTCTTCTCTTTCTAGATCTGATGTTTTTTGTGCAGTAAGATAACTGTATAGATATGTATACATGTATTGTATTTGTCATATAATTTATCGTATTTAGCATGTATTAGATTACCTGTCATCTAGGGGTGGGGGTGGGGGGAAGGAGGGGAAAAACTTGGGAAAAAAAGTTTTGCAAAGGTCAATGTAGAAAAATCACTCATATGTTTTGTAAATAAAAAGCTTTATAAAAAACAATTGGAAAAAATATTAATTGCTAATGGATAGGCTAAGCTAATATAATAAAAATGTCAATTCAACCTAAATTGATCTACTAGTCCAGTGTCATGCCAATCAAATTGCCAAAAAGTAGTTTATAGAACTAGAAAAAATAATAGCACAATTCATCTGGAAGAATAAAAAGTCAAAAATATCAAGGGGAGGAAAAAAAGGATGATGACTTAGCAGTACCATACATAACACTAAATTTTAAAGCAGCAGTCATCAAACTCATTTGGTACTAAGAAATAAAAAGGAATATAAGTGGAATAGTTTAGATATACATGACACAATAATCAATGACCACAGTAATCTAGTTTTCGATAAACCCCAAACTCCAGCTTCTGGAATAAAAATTCAGTTTTTCACAATTGTTGGAAAAACTGGAAAATAATGACAGAAACTTGGCATAGATCTACATCTCACACCCCATAGCAAAATAAGGTCAAAATGGGTACACAATTTAGGCATAAATGATGGTACCATACACAAATTAGGAGAGCAAGGAATAGTTTACCTATCAGATTTTTGGGAAATGAAAGAATTTATAATAAAAAAAAACTAGAGAAAATTATGAAATGCAAAATGGACAATTTTGATTATATTAAATAAAAAAGCTTTGGCACAAAAAAAACCAACACAAAGAACATTAAAAGGGAAGCAAAAAAATGTGTGTGTGTGTACAAAGAAATATGTCAAATTTATAAGAATACATCATTCCCCAATTGATAAATGATCAAAGGATATGAACAAATTCCACATGATGAAATAAAAGCTATCTATAGTCATATGAAAAGATGCTTTAAATCACTATTGATTAGAGAAATGAAAATTAAAACAACGCTGAGGCACTATCTCACACTTCTCAGATTGGTTAAAATGAGAGGAAAAAATAATGATAAATATTGGAGGGAATGTGGGAAAACCGGGAACTAATGCATTGTTGGTGGAGCCATGAAAGGATTGAATCATTCTGGAAAGCAATTTGGAACTATTCTGAAAGGGCTATAAAACTGTTCATACCCTTTGATCTAAAAAGTACTAGTACTACTAGGTTTCATCTCAAGGAAATCATAAAAGAGAAAAAAATGACCCACATGTGGTAAAATGCTTTTATTGGCTCTTTTTGTGTTGGTGAAGAATTGGAAAGTTAGTAGATGCCAAAAAATTGGGAAATGATTAAATAAATTATGGCATATGAAAATAACAAAATATTATTGTTCTATAAAAATTATGGAAAAGGTGATTTTAGAAAGGCCTGGAAAGATTTACATGAACTGATGCTGATCAAAACAAGTAGAACCAAGAATACAATATACAGAGTAAAAATAAGATTGTGTAGTGATCAACTGTTAAAGACTTGGTTTTTCTCAGCAGTTCAGTGATCTAAAGCAATCCCAATAAACTTTGGATAGAAAACACCATCTACATCCAGAGAGAGAACTATGGAGAATGAATATAAATCAACAAATGTTATGTTCACTTTATTTTTCTTCTTCTGTTCTTTTTTTCTTCTAATAAATTTTTCCTTTTGTTCTGATTTTTCTCTCCCAACACAACAGCATGTATAGCTAGAAAAAAGCAATAAGTAGTAGTAGTAATAATAATAATAATAATAATAAAATTACTACTTGTGTGTTTCCCTCCATTCTATTTTTGCTCCTGTTTGTCCTCTCTTTTTTCACCTTTTCCATCCTCCAATGTTTTGCTTCTGTTTATTGCCTCCCTCTGTTTGTTCTCACTTCTATCAGTTCCCCCCTTTACTTAACCTCCTCCCCTCCTAATTCCCTGTCCAATAAGATAGATTTCTATGTTCAACTGATTGTGTATATTATTTCCTCTTTGAGCCACTACTGATGAGAGTAAGGTTCAAGAAAAGCCCATCACCCATGCTCTCATTCTTGCCTCCACTTTATTAGATCTTCCATACTTTTTCATTTGAATTAGTTAACACCATCCTACCTCTCCCTTTCTACTGTATACAGTATCTTCCTCTTTCTCATCCCTTAAGTTTTTTTTCAACTTATTTCGCATCATTCCCTCAAATTTACCTTATACCATACCCTCTGTCTACATATATTCCTTCTAGGTATACTATTGATGATACAATTTTTAAAATTGCAATTACCATCTTCCCGTGTAAGATTGTAAACAATTCAACTCCAATGAATTCTTTGTTTTCTTTTCTCTTTTTCCCTTTTTAGGCTTTTATTGGGTCTTGAGATTGGAGATGAAATGATTTGTTCAATTCTGTTTTTTTTTCATTAAAAAACCTTGAAATTTTTATATTTGATTGAATGACTATTGTATTGTGCTTTTTCCCTTGGAGTATTATGCTTAATTTTGTTGGGTAGGTGATTCTTGGGTGTAGTCATAGCTCATTTGCCTTCCAGAAAATCATGTTACATAACCTCTAAAATTTTAATGGTAAATTGTTAAAGCCTGTGTTATCCTGTCTCTGACACTGATATCTGAATTATTTCTTTCTGGCCATTTGTAGTATTTTTTCCTTGACTTTGACTATAATGTTCCTTGGAGATTTTTATTTTGGGATTTTTTTCCTAATGTTATTGGTAGATCTTTTCAATACCTATTTTACTTTCTGGTTCTAGGAATAAGGGCAATTTTCCTTGAAAATTTCTTGAAAGATGTTGTCCAAGTTCTCTTTTTACTGATGGTTTTCAGATAAACAAATGATTCTGACATTGTCTCTCCAGATCCATTTAACAGGAAGGCATTTTCCCTATGAAATAGTTTACATTTTCTTCTATTTTTTCCATTCTTTTGAATTTATTTGATTGATTCTTGATATCCCATAGAGCCATTAGCTTCCATTTGCTCAATTTTAATTTTTGAGGAGTTATTTTCCTCTATAGTTTTTGTGCTTCCTTTTCCATTTGGCCAATTGTCATTTTTAAGCCATTGTTTTCTCTTTCCAAGCTATTGATTCTTTTTTCTTAATTCTCTTATATCATTCTCACTTTTTTTTCCAAATTTGTCTTTAAGTCTTATATGATTTTAAGTTCCTTTTTTGAGCTCTTCTACAAGTTGTTTCTAAGCTTGATACCACTTCCTATTTTTGCTTTGGGGTTTTACCCATGGGTGTTTTGATATTGTCTTCTTTTGAATTTGTTTCTTGGTTTCTCTTGTCACCACAATAATTGTTTATAATCAGATTCTTTTCCCCCTTTTTCCTTTTTTTGAAATTTGAGCTTTACTCTTGTGAGGGGCATTATCTCAGGTTTCTTGTGCCAGGAGCTGCAGGCCCTAGTTACAACACTGATGCTGCCCTGAGGCCCAGTGGAGACCCTTATATCTGGTGCTGTTCGGAGGACCGTGGTGGGTGACTTGCATTGTTGGAGGTGGTAGAAGTCTGTTAACTTATCAGGTGCTGAGCTAGGGTCCTAGTTGTGATTGGTGTCTGTTGTGTGATGAGGAACATGGTATGTTTCCACATTTCCCCAGGGGTACACTGGGGCACAAGATAGTCTGGTCACTGGAAACTTCCTCTTTACTCAAGACTGTGTTAAACTCACTCAACCCATTGCTATGTTTACTTAGGAATCCTTAGGGTTGCTATCTACCTGTTTGCCTGGGGCTACACTGAAGCATGTGGTGGTTCTCAGAACTAGAGTCTGACTATTCACCTGGCTATGTTTAGATATATGGAGGGGGAGGTCCTGATATTGGTATTTGTCTGCTCCACTATACAGCAGCTCAGGATCGCCCACTAGTTTGCTGAAGAAGGGCTTACTGCTGGCTTATTGGGATGCTTCCTATCCTAACTGTGTCTCCCTTTTACCTAAATAAGACAGACCTTTTTTTGCCAATTGTCCAACTTTCTTGGGCTAAAAGATTGTTTCATCCCACCTTTTTGTCAATTCTGCTATTCTAGGATTTGTTTAAAGGAGCTAAATCATGGTTATTTGGTGTTGAATATGGAAGGATTATAGTAATTTATTGTTTACTCCACCATGCATATGTTTTGCAAATAAAAAGCTTCAATAAAAAAGAGGAAAAAAATAAAATCAAAAAGAAATGAAAGATTATATATATATATGTGTGTGTGTGTGTATTTTTATACATACACACACACATATATATGTATATATATGTATATATATATATATATGTATATATATAGGATGCTTCACAAATGTCCCTGCCACTATACCTTGATATTTTAACAATAAAAGAAAGGAAAAGTTCCTTCCTGAAAGATTATTTTCCTCATGGCCTATTTTCTTCCCTAGCCTGACCCAGCAGTGAAATCAAAATCACAAATTTGTGACATCATAATAATTTTTTTTGGCTCTCTACTTTTTTCTTCTCCATTTCTTTGTAGACTTTTTATGTTACAAAAAAAATCCTTTCTTGTGGTCCTTTTCTTTGACTATTCATGTCCCTGAGATTCTCTGTTTTTGGAAGGGGCCAAGCCAACTGTGTTCACTCTTTCACTCCTCTCCGGACCCTGATCCTCACTCTTTGAACTTCATCATACCCTGTCCTCTGCTTTTTCATCTTCCTTCTATATATTGTCTCCCCCATTAGAATATAAGCTCATTGAGAGCAGGGCGTGACTTTCTTTTTGCTTATATTTGTATTCTCAGTACATAGAACAATAGCTGACACATAAGAAACACTTAATAAATGCTTTTTCCCTTGCTTTGACTTGACATATTGGAGGTTTCAGCTGAAAATCAAATGGAAAAGCCCAGTGGCCCTTAGGGTACAATGGTAAAGCAGATGGTAATTCATCTTCTTTAATAATATATCCATTTCTAATGCTGAACCATTTGTCAGGGCCAAGATCTTTGATGGAAAGATGTAAAAGAGATAGAGAAAGAATATATATATGTAGAAAAGGACAACGTTGTGTCCCAGAGTATCCAATTGCTCTTCATCTCAAAGTCCAAATGATATAGTCTGATTGTCAACTCTTCTGCAATCAGGCACGTTTTCCATTCTAACTATGAACTATGTATTTTTAGCATAGTTTAATGGAGAGGGAAGTTATGGAACAGATTTCTTAACTGCAGAAAAACAAAACCTCCTAAAAATTATAATGTTCCTGACACTGCAGGAATGTTTTTTAGAATGAGAGAGTGCTCCATCACTGATGATTTTCAGTAAAGGCTACATGAGCAAAAATGTTGTAAAAGGGAATAGGAAAACCTGTGTGTAACAGTTAATATGTTAATTAGCGTGTCACCACATATATCATTATCTGAGGCTGAAACACTTTATTGGAAAAATTGGGATAATAGTGTTTCCAGTCACCTCATTTGGTGGTATAGGATACATGTTTTAAATATGATTTCTATTAATTTTAAAGTATGCTATAGCTGACAATGGGCATGCTGGAACCAGTTCATAGTAGTTCTAAAGATCCAATTATTAAATTTTCAGTGACAGCATTTAAACCTTGGAAATTGACAATCAGGCCTTGATTCATCATTTTGTGATTAACTATTTTTAAGAAAGTGATAGAGAAAATGTTAATAATGAAGATTAAATTAGAAAATATGTCATGCTACAAGGAAACAGAGAAGATATAGAAAGTCATGAATATAATTTCTTCTATTGTTATATACGTTTTTTAAATGGAAATTTGTTATACATTTTGAATCCTCCCCCATGTTCAACTAAACATACAATGTCTTTTTTATTTTTATTTTCAATATTTTTTCTATTCTATTGTCTTTCTTATTATGTATCTAGTTCAATAAATAAATTAAAATTTAAAAAAAAATTAAGCATAACATGCAAACATTTTTTAAGAGAACTAGATGTTAAATATTTAACTGTATACTCCTAGTTATAGGTCTATGGAATCCTGGTGGGGGAGGAAAGGAAACAAGAATGGCCAAACAATAGGGGAGCTCAAATGAAAGAAAGACCAAAAATAATGCTTAAAGATCATAAGTTTAGCAGTAAAAGAATGACTGGGAGATAGAAGAGTCAGTAAAATCAAGAAAGAATTGTTTCATTTCATTCCCAGAGATTGTGTAGACAGTCTCATCATAAGTACAGGCTTTTAGTCACAAGATAGATCAATAGAGACTCTACATAGTCCTGTGCACACACATCATCATGATAAGAAAAGAAATTCAAAATATCTGCTCTGATTATGCTCTTAGGATGGCATTGACCTAAAGCTTATAGGCTGTGAGGCAATGCAACATAGTACATAAAGGGCAAGACTTGGAGTCAGGAAGGGCTAAGTTCCAATACTACCTCTGACTTTTATTAGCTATGGGGCTATGAGACAAAGTGCCCGTGGAAAGATATTTTGAATCTCAGTTTCCTCACCTATAAAATGAGGATAATAATATTTGAAGGATCAGGTATGCCCATGAGGAAGAGGAGGAAATTACAAGCTCCTTGAGTGCAGGGATAATTTTTTTGTATTCCCAGAATTTAGCATACTGCCTGACATAATAGGCACTTAATTGTTTACTGAGTGCTTTCCTGAAAAGCTTTTCTTCTACTTAGGAGCTAAGAATGTACAAAAAAAATCTTATAGAGGGAGAGTACAAAAAATTTAAGGAATCACCTCATGTGAGACAAGGAAAAAAAAAATAAACTATCAACGTCTAGGGGAAAATGCCCGCCCAAATATCATTGGGCTAAGTAGTCCACAAAGATAAATTTAAAACTTGATAAGACTTAAACGGACTGATAAAGAGCAAAGTAAATAGAAACAGGAAAACAATTTACACTATGTTAGTGATATCACTTCTCTATCCCTTCTGATGATGGATAATGTATTTTCATAACAGAGAATGTCTGTGTTTAAATGGGCAGGAAGGATGCCATGAATAGATGAAGTTTTAGAAGTGAAAAATGGAGGTATAACAATTTTATTGGAGAAGAGGAATGATCACAATGCTGAACTCTTCCACTAAGAAAGTGTTTTATGTGACATAATGGGATGCCTTTCTTTATTGAGAGTTCTAATATGTTGTCACTTCCTTTGCATATACATTATAAATCTGTTTTCCAACAGACAATTTTACCTCCTGAAGTTGAAGAAATCTAAAGATGTCAATCCAGAATCAACACAGTACTCTTGCTTCATACACAATCCATCCCTATTATGTATTTTCCTCATAAAACCCAAATGTAAAAAAGCTTGTTTTTCAAAGCCTGGTTCAGTAAAACTGTCCAATGTCTCTTTATCTCATATCTGAATTAACACGAAAGAAGCTAGGACGTTTGTGTATAGAAAAGTGATGCCAAGAAATCTCCAAGTCTTATAATACCTTTCAACCCATATTATTACAAGGCCCCCAAAGATGGGAATCTTTAGATTTGCATTTCTTGATTAGATCATACCAACTGCATGCATTCTTTTTCCTGCACGCCCTGCAAACATAGTGACAAAGGATTTGAGACACTAAGAGACTTTCTATTCATCAAAGTCATTGGATGCTGACAGACTTAGGATTTTTATTTTTATTTCTAAGAAAAGTATTTAGATTTAGGCATATTCTGAGTATCTAAAAAGACCAAGATGGTTTTTATTATTTCTCTAATTTTTTTCTGTGCAAAAAGATAGCCAATCCAAGTGTTTCTTCAGTTTTCACACACTCAGTAATTGATATAAAATATCTCCAGTATAATTGTCAATTGCTTCACAATCTTTCAACTCATGGATATATATATACTCATGTTGCTCATCCAGATGCTATTAAAAAGTCATCCTCCAAAATGATCACCAGCTAAGCAAGGACAAAGAGAAGATAATATTACCAATTTCTCAAAGGGAAGAAACAAAGAATACAGTTAATTAGGAAGCACACATCTCTAAAATGAAATGCTTCCATATAAGTATAGTCCTTTAGGACACTGACCTACTACATACCATTAACAACCCAGAATTGATCAACAAGTATTTATTAATTGCATACCAGGTATCACATATTCAAAAAGCATTAATTGTACAAAATTAGTTGACATGATTCCAATTATGAAAATATTTAATAAAATAAATATTTAGTCTAATTGCTATTTGAAATGGGAAAATCATTCTGTAGACCCCCAGAGCAGTTTCTGTATTTAGGCTTGAAACAATTTAGGAAAACAAAATGGAGAAATTATCATAGCACCAAATATGTAGTCACTCTAGCTCAATTCCTCATTTTCTCCAGTTTTGTATTCTTTCAAAATAATCCTAATTGATGTGTATAGTGTCATTTCCTCTTTTTATGAAACTAAGTTTCTAGTTTGTTAACATAATCTTCCTAAAATATAAATCTAACCACATAAACCTCGTTCTTAAGAATCTTCCATGGCTCTTTATTGCCTCTAGGATAAAATAAAATTTCTCAGATTGACTTTTAAAATGCTTCAATGTCTGACTTCTAGTTACTTGCCAGCTTTATTTCTCCATATTCCCCCTTCACACAATCTATATTCCAGATAAATTAGCCCATTAACTGTCCCTCTAACTTTGGCATTCCATCTCCCATTTCTGGGCTATTTCACAGGTGGCACCACACACCATTAAGGTCATTCCTTCCTCATCTCTACCTCTTAAATTCCTTGGATTCATGCAGGTCTCAATTCAGCTTCCATTCTCAATAGAAAAGCATTCCTGGTCCATCAAATCATTACAGCTCTTTCAGTCCTGAAATTGTCTTCCGCTTACTTATCTGAGATTATAAATTCCTCCAATAGAAAGCAAAAAAATTTAAAAGCAGGGGATGTATTTCATTTTATCTTTGATTTCCTTACATAGAACCTTATATATAAGAAATGACTAAAATATGCTTTTTGGATCAAATTTAATTTCTTAAAAACCTGCATTCCTATATTTGTGCAATTCTATCACACAAATTGAATATATAGATTCTTATAGAGCTCATTGGTAAATGTCACGTTTATTCTTTGATCATTTATTATGCATCTATCTATTCAACACTGAACTAGCTAGGAATAAAGAAGGCAAAAAATGTAGTCAGATTCCTTGAAAATAAAGCGCTCTTGGGAAGAAATATACCTGCAAGAAAACAATTGATAGTTCAGTGGAAAGAACACTGAAAATGAATTTAGAGACCATGGATTTGAATTTTGGTGGCTCTACTATTCATTAATATGCAATGTCTCTTTCTCTGCATCTCCATTACTAAATCTATAAAATGAGGGGTTGGTGCTAAATGGCCCTAATGCTCCTTCTAGTTTTCAATGTTTTGAATTAAAATGACAAAGAAGAAGAAAACATACAATAATGCTTTGGCATGAAAGATGATATACATAAGTGCAGAAAAATATAAGAGAAAAATCTGCCTAAAGTAGGATGGGATTAATTACTTTTTGGAGAGAAATTAATTGAAACCACAATAGAGGAAATGATACATTCATTCATATTCATGTATTACTTTATGATTTACAAAAAGCTCTTCATTTTCAGTAGTTTCATAGATGAAGCAAAGAAGAATACGAAAAAGGCAAGCATCAAAAGAGACAGTATCCACTCATAAACTTAGATCCAGGAGTCAAGAGATAAGATAAAAAGATCCTCTCTTTCTAATATTCTTTCGAGATGGATTGGAGAAAAAGAAAAAAAGATAAGAAAAGTAAGGAAAGGAACAAGGATAGCATGTAGAAACCACATGAGGCTGGAAAAGTTGGAAAAGTCAATTACAGTTTGAGAATTATATTAATAATAATAATAACTTTTATATAACACTTATTATGTTCTAGACTCCATGCTAAGTACTTTATCAATATTATTTCATTTGATCCTTACAATATTGGGAGGTAAGTGTGATTATTATCCTCATTTTACATACAAGGAAATTGAGGCAAATAGAGGTTAATAATATATAACTAGTAAGTAACTGAAGTCAGATTTGAGTGTAGGCATTTCTAACTCCAGACCTGATGTTTTATCCATTGTGCCACTTAGCTGTTTAAAGCAATGCCACCTTATATTAGTGTAGACCTTTTTTTATTTTTATAAATGTTTTCACAACTATTAACTTCTGTAGCTTGAGTATGAACCTACCCGCAGCAGCCTATATTACATGATACAATCAAATTTTTCTCCCTTTGTCTATCTGTTCCTCTCTCTGTGTGTGTCTCTGTCTCTGTATTTCTCTCTCCCTCTCTCCCTTTCTCCCTCTCTCCTTCTTCCCCTCTCTCCCTCTCTCCCTCTCTCCTTCTCTTCCTCTCTCTCTCTCTCTCCCTCTCTCTCTCCCTCCCTTTCTCTCTCTCTCTCTCTCTCTCTCTGGTACATCTATCTGTTTCTGTCTCTGTCTCTCTGTCTCTGTCTCTGTCTCTGTCTTTCTCTCTGTGTGTCTCTCTCTGTGTGTCTCTCTCTGTGTCTCTCTCTGTCTCTGTCTCTGTCTCTATTTCTCTCTCTCTCTTTCTCTCTCTCTCTCTTTCTCTCTCCATTCTTCTCCTCTCCAGGTTATTGTTCTTGCCCTTTTACTGGCAAAATTAGAATGACCCTGTGGAGGGGGCTATGGGGAGAGATGGACTTTTAATGAAATATATGACTTCCAAGTATCCCTGATGAAAAAATCAGAGATGGTCTTTTAAGTTTAAACACAAGAGCAAAGAGAAATATTTTAAAAGGAAAAACAAATGAACACTGATAAAGGACTAAACAAAGATAAAAGGCTCACATTAAAATATAAGTTGATGATAATCTGCATCCCCTCTATTCTCTATCATTATCAGGGTTTATAGAGGGAGTCTAACTATACAAAGCCTGAGGGTAGTTCTATTATGTCTTAAAGATCTTAAGAAAAGAATAAAAAGAGAGGGAAGAGAAACACACTAGAGGTGGAAAGGAAGGTAAAATTTTCTCATGTATCAAGGTACAGAAGTAGTATATATGTCATATAAACAAAGAGGAGAAGATAGGAGGAACAGGTAACAATTCAACCTCATTTTCCTCTAAAGTGGTTAAAAGAAGGAATAACACAGACATGAACATATATATTGTTGAGTACAGAAATACATTTGTTTAACTATGAAACAGGAGGGAAAGGGGAGCATAGAGAATATTAAAGGGAGGGTAGATTAAGGAAAGGATTAGTCCTAAGCAAAAACTCTAGAGAGAGACAAAAAAAATATAGCTCTTTAAAAATAACAAAGAATGGAAATCTGAAGAAATCCATAATTTGGAGAGCAGACAAGCATGCTATAGTATATAAATATGATAGAACACTATTGGACTGAACTTTTATCAGTGTTTTTTTTCTTTTTTTTTAGCATGGCCAATAAGGACATTTGTTTTAGCTATTCATGTTTGTAATGAGTATTCTTTTTCTTGTGTTCTCATTGGGAAGCAAGATAGGTTAGGATAGGAAGATAAGAAGGTGGATAGTGGCATGTATGTGTGTGTATATATGTATGTGTGTCAGCCGTTTTTTTTATTGCTTTCTGGAGGGTGAGAAGTGCAGGGCAAGGGAAGTGGAAAGAAGAGAATGCTCATTTAATAAAAAATACAATACAATTTAATTTAATTTAAATCTTCTTTTTAAAGATCACATGTTCTTTTAGGACAGGGGCTGTCTTTCTTTTTTATTGTACTATAACTCCAGGTCTTAGCCCAATGCTTTCCACATAATAAATGCTATTCCCTTACCTTGCCATGGCTTCTCACAACAAAGCAGATACACAGCTTTTTTTTTCCCTTTATTTCTTCCTTTTGAATCAAAAAGATAAGTAGAGAGCAAACAAGCACCCCTAAAAAGTTCCCCCTTTTCAGGTGTAAATGGCAGTGGAGAGCAAGCAATAAACTCAGGCACCCCTATAGATATACAGCAGCAAGATTCAGCTCTCCTTCAATAAGCACAACAGAAGACCTGTATTTCTCCAATCAATGAAAAAAGTTAGGCTTCTCTTGAAATAATTAGATTCTCAGTAAAACAGCTGCAAAGTATTACCATCAACTTACCGCCTGTCAGGTTCTGTATTTACTTTTATGTAAATAGCCTTTCTTATAACCTTCTGTTTTCTGCCTTTGGGTTCTAGGACTCCTTCTGGGTTTAGATTTGTCTTCTCTCTGTCCCTATCTCTCTCTGTCTTTGTCTCTTTCTGTGTCTTTCTGTCATTCTCTATCTCTGTGTGTATCTTTCTGTCTGTCTTTGTGTGTGTCTCTCCCATCATTCTCTCGGTCTCTTTCTGTTTGTGTCTCTCTGTCTGTCTGTGCCCATGATTATGTCCGTGTCTATCTCTTCCCCTTCTTCTTCTTCCTTCTATCTTCTCTCCTTTCTTTTGTCCTTCAACTCAGAGGTACCTCATACTCAGAAATCTATCCTTCTGTCATGTATGAACCTCACAGCTCTTATGTAATTTTCCCAAAGTCCCTATTATTTCATTTTCATTTTCTCACTTATAAACTTCAAAGCTGTGAAAAGTCATAAGCAAATGAATTGTAGGGAGGTAAAAGACCTTGCAGCCATCATTAATTTTGCCATTGTACTTCAGTCATGTTTTTTTTTTCTTTTTAGTCTTTTCAAACTCTTCATGACTCCATTTGGGGTTTTCTTAGAAAAAATATTGGAGTGATTTATCATTACATTTGCCAATTCATTTTTCAGATGAAGAAAATGAGGCAACCAGGATAAAGTGACTTTCCTAGGGTTACACAGCTAGTAAGTGTCTGACACCAGATCTGAATTCATGAAGAAGAATCTTCCTGATTCCAGGCCCAGCATGCTCTACTGTACCATCTAGCTGTCCCAACTCTGCCATTACTCTAATTTCAAATATGTTTTCCAGAGTAGATGTTTCTACTCTGTAGAGACATCTGAATCTCTCAGTAGTTCTCTATCTGGCCCTCAGAACAGTATATGTTTCTCTTCAATATTTTATCTGAGATTATATTTTGCCATAAGATTATTTTATCAGTTTTCCTTGTACAAATGTCCTTTTCCTCCCCTTTTCAGAAAAATAAAAAGAAAAACATATACACATATGAAATAGGTAATACCTTTTCTCTCATTTAAAGGACATATTTCTGATAGTAAGTTAGGAAATTCATTATTTTCCCCATTTTACAGAGGAGAAAATTAAATGCAGAGAGGATAACTCCTTTGCCCAAGGACGCTGAAGCTGATGAGTGACAGAGCCAGGACCTAAGATAGCCCTTTTTATTGCTTACCACTGATTTAAAAAATGAGCAATAGAAAACAATAAAAAGCAGATGATTAAAATATTATATACACACTTTTTGAAATCAATTTGAGAGCAGATGTGGAGCATCTCTGTCTAGCAGGACAGTGGTGAAGAACAGAACTTAATGTAGAAATTCCTTCCATCAATTCAAATTGACTATTTTTCTGTAACATAATTTTAGAGTTGCCAGATCACTAAGATCTTGAGTAGTTTTCACATATTCTTGCAGATAGTATGTTTCCTTGGAACAACTTGAACAGTTTTTTTCCTGACCTCAAGGTCAAACAATCTGCTATATGGTGTTGCATCTTTTTTTATATATTTTTGTAAATGCTTCACTATATTTAGGCCTCATAATGTTCCTATGAAGGAGTTGTTATTCACATCCCCATTTTTCAGATGAGAGAATTGAAGTTCAAGGAAATTATCTATTATAGGTTCAGAAACAGCAAGATATATTATGAAAATTGGGCATGACATGTTAAAGATATAGATTATTGAAGGAGACAGCTAGTTTGAATGCTGGGCCTGGAGTCAGGAAAATCTGAGTTCAAATTTGGTTCAGACATTTACCAACAAGTCACTTAATCTCTGTTTCCTTCTGGAGAAGGCAAGAGCAAACAGTTTCAGTATCCTTGCCAAGAAAATCCCATAAACAGTATTGGTGTGATATAGTCCACAGTTTGGCGGGTAACAACTAAATGGGGCAGTTGATAAAGTATCAGATCTTGAGTCAGAAAGACTCATCTTATGAATTCAAATGTGGCCTCAGATGAGTTCAAATATGGCCTCAGATACTTAATAGTTATCTAACCCTGGACAACTCATTTAACATTTAATCACCTTAATCTATTTTTTTAATAAAGCTTTTTATTTGCAAAACATATGAGTGACCTTTCAACATTGACCTTTGCAAAAAAACTTTTTTTTCCCAAGCTTTTCCTTTCCCTCCCCCCGCCCCCCACCCCTAGATGACAGGTAATCTAATACATGCTAAATAGGATAAATTATATGAAAAATACAATACATGTATACATATCTATACAGTTATCTTACTGCACAAGAAACATCAGATCTAGAAAGAGAAGAAGAAAAAAAACAACCTAAGAAGGAAAACAGAATGCATGGAAATATTCACAGAAAGCGTTAAAATGCTGTGTTGTGGT
>JAJPUD010016055.1:0-20707 GCA_023553655.1 Myrmecobius fasciatus | reverse complement strand
AATTTTTGCATCAATATTCATTAGGGAAATGGGTCTATAGTTTATTTTCTCTGTTTTCTCTGTTTTCTCCATTCTGGAGAGCAATTTGGAACTATGCTCAAAAAGTTATCAAACTGTGCATACCCTTTGACCCAGCAGTGTTTCTACTGGGCCTATATCCCAAAGAGATTTTAAAGGAGGGAAAGGGCCCCACATGTGCAAGAATGTTTGTGGCAGCCCTTTTTGTAGTGGCTAGAAACTGGAAACTGAATGGATGCCCATCAATTGGAGAGTGGCTGAATAAATTATGGCATATGAATGTTATGGAATATTATTGCTGTGTAAGAAACGACCAGCAGGATGATTTCAGAGAGGCCTGGAGAGACTTGCATGAACTGATGCTGAGTGAAATCTGGTTTAGCTATCAGCAACATATCGGTATCATAGAAGCAATTTGGTAGTATACTTTCTGTCCCTATTTTTTCAAATAATTTATATAGTATTGGGATTAATTGTTCTTTGAATGTTTGGTAGAATTCACATGTAAATTCCTCTGGCCCTGGAGATTTTTTCTTAGGGAGTTGATTAATAGCTTGTTCTATTTCTTTTTTCTAAAATGGGGCTATTTAAATAATTTATTTCCTCTTCTGTTAACCTGGGCAATCTATATTTTTGTAGATATTCCTCCATTTCATTTAGATTATCAAATTTATTGGCATAAAGTTGGGCAAAGTAACTACTAATTATTTCTCTAATTTCCTCTTCATTGGAGGAAAGTTCTCCCTTATCATTTTTGAGACTAACAATTTGATTTTCCTCTTTTCTTTTTCTGATCAAATTAACTAAAGGCTTATCTATTTTGTTGGTTTTTTCATAAAACCAACTCTTAGTTTTATTTATTAATTCAATAGTTTTCTTATTTTCAATTTTATTAATCTCCCCTTTAATTTTCAGAATTTCCAATTTGGTATTTAATTGAGGGTTTTTCATTTGCTCTTTTTATAGCTTTTTTAATTGTAAGCACTATTCATTGATGTTTTCTTTCTCTATTTTATGCAAGTAAGCATCTAGAGATATAAAGTTACCCCTTATAACCACTTTGACCGTATCCCACAAATTTTGGTATGTTGTCTCATCATTGTCATTCTCCTGGATGAAATTATCTATTGTGTCTATAATTTGCTCTTTCACCCATTCATTCTTCAGGATTAGATTATTTAATTTCCAATTAAATTTTTGTCTATTTTCTCCTGGCCTTATATTACATGTGAATTTTGTTGCATCATGATCTGAAAAGGATGAATTTAATATTTCTGCTTTTCTGCATTTGATGTTGAGGTTTTTATGCCCTAACACATGATCAATTTTCATATAAGTTCCATGAACCCCTGAGAAAAAAGTATACTCCCTTCTATTGCCATTCAATTTCCTCTAGAGATCTATCATACCTAACTTTTCTAACATTTTGTTTATCTCCCTAACTTCTTTCTTATTTATTTTGTGGTTTGATTTATTTAATTCTGAGAGAGCAAGGTTGAGATCCCACACTAGTATAGTTGTACTGTCTATTTCTCCTTGCATCTCGGTTAGTTTCTCCTCTAGGAATTTGGATGCTATACCACTTGGTGCATATATGTTTAATATTGATACTGCTTCATTGTCTATGGTACCCTTTAGTAAAATATAGTTTCCTTCCTTATCTCTTTTAATTAGATCTATTTTTCTTTTTACTTGATCTGATATAAGGATTGCTACTCCTGCTTTTTTTTGTTCACTTGAAGCATAAAAGATTCTGCTCCAGCCCTTTACCTTCACTCTGTTTGTATCTCTATGTTTTAGATGTGTTTCTTGTAAACAACATATTGTAGGATTCTGGCTTTTAATCCAGTCTGCTATCTGCTTCCATTTTATGGGAGAGTTCATCCTATTCACATTCACAGTTAAAATAACTATTTCTATATTTCCTGCCATCTTATTTACCCAAAGTTATATTTTTCTCTTCCCTTTCCCCTTACTCCCTTCCCCCCTCCCCAGTATTTTGTTTTTGATGACCACCTCCCTCTAACAGTCCTCCCCCCTTTAGAACCCTCCTTCTTTTTTACACCTTTCCCCTAATCCTTCTATTAGTTTATCCCTTTCTTTTCCTCCTTTCCCT
Source organism: Myrmecobius fasciatus (assembly GCA_023553655.1). Classification (NCBI taxonomy): domain Eukaryota; kingdom Metazoa; phylum Chordata; class Mammalia; order Dasyuromorphia; family Myrmecobiidae; genus Myrmecobius; species Myrmecobius fasciatus. The sequence goes on along the minus strand of JAJPUD010016055.1, from coordinate 18,573 downwards.
CCTACTTCCCTATAAGGAGGGCCAAGTTAACCCAATCTAATGAGAGTAAGATTTACACAATACTCATTGCCCTCCCTTCTTTCCCTCAATTATATTAAATTTTCTGTCTCTTCATGAGACTTTGCCTTATTTTACCTCCTTTTTTATTTTATTTTACCTCCTCCCCCCTTTTTTACAGTATGATATCCCTTCCACCTCTAATTTCTTTTCCATTATTATCAAAGTAAAATCAAAGTGTACCCCCATTCTTTAAGGATACCCCTAGTAGAGATATAGTTCTGGAGAGTTCTTTCCTTTTTACCTTTTTACGCTTCTCTAGAGTTCTGTGTTTGGAGGTCAATTTTTTTGTTCAGATCTGGTCTTTTCATTAGAAATAGGTGAAATTCTCCCGTATCATTGAATGACCATCTTCTTCCCTGGAATATGATGCTCATTCTAGCTGGATAGCTTATTCTTGGCTGTAATCCAAGTTCTTTTCCCTTTCGGAATATCTGATTCCAGGCCCTTCAATCCTTTAATGTGGAAGCTGACAGATCTTGTGTAAATCTAATGACAGTTCCTCAGTATTTGAACTGTTTTTTTCTAGCTCCTTGTAATAATATCCTTTCCTTGGTGCGATAGTCCTGAAATTTGGCCACTATATTCCTTGGGGTTTTAATTTTGGGGTCTCCTTCAGGAGATGGTCGATGAATTCTTTCAATGCCAACTTTGCCTTCTGATTCTAAAACATCAGGGCAATTGTGTTTCATGATTTCCTGGAAGATAGCATCAAGGTTCTTTTTTTATCGTGACTTTCAGGGAGTCCAATAATCCTTAGATTGTCTCTCCTGTATCTGTTTTCCAAGTCAGTTGTTTTTCCTAGGAGATATTTCATATTTTATTCTATTTTTTCATTTTTTTTTGTTTGACTGATCCTTGAAGTCTTACTGAGTCATTCATTTCTATTCATTCAATTTTAATTTTTAAGATATTATTTCCTTCAGTTATCTTTTTTAGCTCCTTTTGTAACTGGCCAATTGAATTTTTTGGTTCATTGCATTCTTTTTCCATTTTGCCAATTTTATTTTTCAGTGAATTGTTGTCTTTTTCCAATTCACTAATTTTGTTTTTCATTGAATTGTTATCTTTTTCCAATTCACTAGACTTGTTTTCCAGTTTTTCACATCTGTGTTGCAGGGCGATATTTTCTTCTTGCACTGATCTCAATTTATTTCCCCATTCTTCTTGTAACTTTCTTTTGAGATTCTTTATGCAATCTTCCAGGAACGCCTTCTTAAAAGGTGACCAACTCATGTCTGCCTTTGTGACTTCCTCTGGGATTGTTTTCAGAACCTCAGGATCTGGGGTCTGCCCTACTTTCTCCCTGTAAAATCTGTCAATGGTGAGAGCTCTCTTCTGCTTCTTGCTCATGTTTTTGAGCTGAGGTATCAGTCACCAGCAGGGAATTCTGCCACCGTTTCAATTTGCCCTGGGGCAGTTTGCCAAGTTGACTTCTGGTCTGGGGCTGGTCGGCTAGATCTGCACTAGGACCTTGCTTTCAGCTGCTCTCAATCCACCCTTTACCAAAGGCAGATCTGCCAACGCATCTGCCCGCAAGCAGAGCAAAGTGGCCCAAGCGTCTCCCAGGGACTTCCTGGCAGCCTAAAATCCTCTGCTCCATCTCAGCCCCAGACTTGCAGCCTGGCTGCGTGCTGGCATCTGAGTACTGGTGTCTGAGCGCTGGGAGTTGCTAGATCCCTTGCCTGTCTAAAACTGACCTTCTCCGGAGTTCTTTCAAAGTAGATTTTTGATAGAAGTGCATTGTAGTCCAAGTGTTTGGTGGAGCCCTCACTACAGAACCAGTTCGGAAGCTCAATTTGTCTGGGTCTGAGGGAAGGTCTCAGGAGCTCACAGAGAATGCTGTCTGCAGTTCACCATCTTGGTTCCGCCCCAACACCCCAAAATTTCATTCAGATGTCCTCTTTGTCTATATTTAGAGACTGTTGCTTCTAAAATAAAATTGATAACAGTATCACCACATTGTGATAAAGAAGTTGTCAATAGAAATAAATATTATCACATTTTTTGCTTCCATAAGGCTTTTAACTTTGCAATGTACTTTCTCATCCATTACTTCATTTGATTCTCAAAATTACCCTATGAAATAGGTAAGGAAATTTTTTATTGTATTTATTTTGTAAATGAGTGAATTGTGGGCCTTTAGTTCTGGAGGGGGCTTTAGAATTATAGAACTATAGATTTCTAGAGGTAGAAAGGCATCTTAGAATCATAGAGTCAGAGTTGGAAAGTTCCTTAGAATCAAAAGGCATAGAATGTCAGAGAATGAAAGAACCATAGAGTATCTCCCTCATTTTCCAAGTGAGAGAACAGGGTCTAGAAATTATTTGTACAAACTTAAACAAGTGAATTGGAGAATAGCTGGGCTTTCTTTTGATGTATTTTAACTTCCAAATCTCAACTTCCAATCTTTGACTCTCAAAGGCTTCTCAAATAATTTATAAATAGCTCATAGATAGCAAAAGCAGCTAGGTTGCAAGTAGATAGCATGCTGCATTTGGAGTTAGGAAGAAAACTCATCTTCCTAAATTCAAATTTGTCCTGAGACAATTACTATGTGACCCTGAACAAATCATCTAACCCTTTTTGCCTCAGTTTCCTCATCTGTATAATGAGCTAGAGAAGGAAATGGCAAACTATTTCTACTAAGAAAACCTCAAATGAGGTCCCAAAGAGTCCAACATGACTGAAAACATGGGTAGCAATGATTGTCAGTTTCTATTGTGTATTAATAAACTATGTGATATGAATAAGAATCAAAAATCACTTTATTGGCATTTAAATGATATCAACAGTGAACCACCAAACTGGAATCACAGAATCCCTGGGATACATAATATATAGTTTGAAAGGACTTCTTTTTTTTTTTTTGCTTTGCAACTTTTTAAAATTGTTCTAGGAAAAATGTTTTATTCATCTGTCCCTTCTGATGATTCTTCTGTGCATTAAGCAAATTTTACAAGATAAAAACAGATATCAAATTCCTTAATACATATCTACATAAGTCAGCAAAACAAATTGCTGCAATAACTATGGCTGAAAATGTATGTCTCTGCTTTTTATCAGCAATTCTCTGTCAGTAGGTGAGTAACTTTGATCTTTGTTCTTTTAGACTCATAGTCTATCACTACATTAAATCAGAGTTCTAAAGTTTTTCAAAGTTGTTTTTCTTTGTAATGTTATCTTTGGATAATTTTCTTTTCTAGTTCTTCTCATTTCTTTCTGTACCAGTTCATAAAGGTCTTCCTACTTTCCTCTGAATTTCATCAATAAAATACATTACATTCATATGCCAAAATTTGTTGAACCCAGTTCTTTAGTGTCTAATCTTTGACTATCACAAAAAGAAAGGATATAAATAAATATTTTTGCATACATAAATCCTTTCCCTCTTTGGTCTCTTTGGGGAATAAAATTAGCAATCTCACAGATGAGTCAAAATGTATTCAGTTCAGAAACTTTATGGGCATAATCCCAAATTGATTTCAAGAATGTTGGGACATATTCAAATTCTCCATCAAAAGTGTACTAATGTCTCTCCACTTTTGGAATATTCAGAGCATTCTTCTTTTTAAAATATATTTTATTTTCCCCCAATTGCATGATTAAACAATTTTTACCATTTTGATTTTTTTTGAGTTCCAAATTGTATTTCTCTGTCCTTCCTTTTCTTCCCCCTTTCCTGAGATAGTAAGCAATCAGATATAGGTTATACATATGCAATCATGAAAAAACATTCCTATTTTAGTCATTTTGTATGAGAAGACTCATGTTCGACTGATTCTGTTCATTTTTCTTTGCATCAATTCATGCAAATCTTTGAAAGTTTTTCCAGAATCATTCTTTCATTTCTTATAGCACAATAATATTCCATTACAATTATATACCACAGCTCATTTAGCCATTCTTTAATTGATGGGCATCCCTTTGATTTCCAGCTCTTAGCCCCCACAAAAAGACCTTTCCTGCATCCCTCCAACATCCATCTTTTCCCCTTTTTGTCATATTACCTAACCTGATAGGTATAAGGTAGTGCCTGAGAGTTGTTTTTATTTTCATTTGGAGCATTTTTTTCATAGCTGACTATAGACAGCTTTGATTTCTTTGTCTAAAAATTACCTGATTATATTCTTCAACCATTTATCAATCCATTTATCAATGGATGACTGGCTTAATTCTTGAGTAGAATTTTATACTATCATTTTTGAGGTGTCAGCTTTCTTTGCTATTCTTTACTCCTAGCTTTTCCATTCTATATCAATTATTTCACTTCCTCTAAGGACTCCTTCAGTCTCTGTGGCAGGGAAGCTAGGTGTCACAGTGAATAGAGTCCCAGGAATAGAGTGAGGAAGACCTGAGTTTATATATGACCCCCAGACACTTACTAGCTATGTGGTGATCCTGGGCAAATCACTTAACCCTGCTTGCCTCAATTTCCTAATTTATAAAAATGAGATGAAGTAGGAAAAGGCAAACAACTCCAGTATCTCTGTCAAAAGTAATCCAGATGAAACCCTTAAAATTTAGAAATATTGAAATATAATTAAACAATAGTCCCTATGGCCACTGCATTTTTTTCTCTGAGGCTTTTTTTTTTTAACCCGGAGTTGTGGTATTGTTATCTTTCAATAGTTGTGTGAGATTTCCTTGGTTTGCTCAGAGGAGTGGGATTTGGGGAAAGGAGGAGATGCTACTTATATCAAGCTCTATAGCTAAGTAGTGTGATCTGGGCCTCTCCTCAGGTCCTGAGGATTTTGGAACTCTGCTTGAGGCTCCCTCTGTGAACATGGCTTTTGGATTCCCCGCTGTCGTTCTTATTGTCAGAGAGGTGATGTCATGCCATGACTTGCAAGTGAATTGGATTTAAGTGAGGTAGGGCTATGTAAAGTCCCCTGCCTCACTTCTCCTGTCAGTCATCTGGGTCCAGTGGTCAGGTATAGATCAGGCTAACTGCAAATGACACTAGATGAAATGGGAGACCTTGGTCTTTTTAAGTTGAGGCCACCTTGTAGTAGGCTTCATCTAGGATCTTTCTTTCCTGGTAATGACCTTCCAGGAGCTTTAGGATCTGCTCTGAATTTTCACTGGTTCCCTGATGTCTCCTGGCTGGGTTGTGAGAAGTTGCTCTCTTTGTTAGACTGGTTAGGTCCTTTTTGGACCAGGGCTAGTCTCAAGCATTATTTCTGGAAGTGCTATTCTAAACATGCTGGGAAGGCCCTAATGCTGTATCCTATCCCCTGCCTCTCTTCCTTCCCTCGGATTCAGGTTCCTTGGGAAAAGGTTAGGATGATGCCTGGCTTGGGCTGGATGTTCCTCTTTAGATCCTCCTAGTAAATATTTAACAAACAGCTTTCTGGGGAAAAAAGGACGCATTTTAAGTGTAATCTTTATTAACATTTTCTCTGTCACTTTCTTAAATCCAACCAACAAAACAAAAAATCAAGCCCTAATTTGTAACTTTGTCATTTCCCAAGGTATAAAATGCTTCTGCTGAAAATTTAACTCACTCAGCTCTCTTAAGGCTGTACACTGGCTCTAGCACTCTCCTTCACCCAGAACACTTCAGAATTGTACTCCTATTGTCAGAAACCAGTTTACCCCAAAACTCGTGAGGATTATTTTTGTAAGATTTTGAATTGAAATTTTTTCCCTCCCTCTTTCCCCTCTCCCTTCCCCAAGACAGCAAACAATTTGATAATAGATCATATGTGTGTGTGTGTGTGTGTGTGTGTGTGTGTGAATATAATCTTGTTAAACATAAGAAAACTCTAGGGACAATTGCCTATGATCCCCTCTTTGTACTTGACATTCAGCCATCCCTTGAAACTTTTGGACTTTCTTTTGGAATTCCTGGGTTGGGTGGGGTAATCTAGAAGCAATTCTTACTATGGCCTATTTCAGTGGTACATGTGCAAGCCTGGGAAAGACTTCAGAAAGTCATGTGATCCTTTGATTGAACAGATGGAGAAACTGGGGCCTAGAGACTTGCCTAGATCAGCCTTTCAGAATAAATACCCTTATTCATGTCATTTTCTATGCCTAGACTGGTTTCTCTCGCCAAATCTGCAAATTGGAATCCTTCCCATCCTTCAAATCCAGCCATTCCCATGAAGCCTTCCCTGTTTTCAACTACAACCTTATCTCTCACCTTCCAAGTCTTACCACCTCCCCAGAGTAGTTTCTAATCATCTTGACCTATGTCTTTCCACCACTGGACTCTGATGACTGTGGAATACAGAGTAAGAAGATGATTCATATCACTACCTCACTTAAATCCAATTGCAAGTCAAGATATCACCCTCCTGATGTCCTCTTTGAGCCCTAAGAACAAACAACAATGCTGTCTCCTAATAATCTTTCCTTCTTTAAAACTCATATACCACTTAGTTTATAGGTTTCCAACATTTAAAGTTCCTTGCTTTTTTTTCTTTGTACTCCCAGCTAAACACAGGATGTAGCACATAGTAAGCACTTAGTAAATGCCTTTTGATTAAATGATTAATTATTCTATAGTCATTTCTCTTTTGTTCTCTTCTCTCCTACTATAGTGAAAACTTCTTGAGAGTAGGGACCAAGCCTTTGCCTTGATTAAGTGGCAATAAGCACTCATATTTCTGTGGCACTTCAAAGGCAATTTTTCTTCTCAGCAATGCAGTCATTGAATACAATTCCAATAGATCTGGGATGGAAAATGTCATATGCATCCAGAAAGAGAACTATGGAGTCTGAATGTAGATCAAAGTATGTTGTTTTCCCCTTTTTTGTATTTGTTTGCTTTTTCTTTCTCATAGTTTTGTCTCTTTTGATCTGATTTTTCTTGCACAGCATGACAAATATGTTTTAAAGAATTGCACATATTTAGTCTATATAAGATTGCTTGCTGTCTTGGAGAAGGGGTGAAGAGAGGGAGGGAGGAAAATTTGGAACACAAAATCTTGCAAAAATGAATGTTGAAAACTATCTTCATGTACTTGGAAAAATTATTGAGATAAAAAATAGGTTAACAAGGAACTTTTCTTTGTGAATTTAGAGACTAATTGATGTATGGCACAGCATGGTAGATTTAAAGTCAGTAAGATCCAACTTTAAATCCAGCCTCAGATAATTAACTAGCTATCTGATTCTGGGTGACTTAAGTGACTTAAGACTAGAAGTCTTCCTAAGTTTCCTCTTTTATACAGTGGGGACAATGGTATCTACCTCATGTTGAGATTAAATGAGAAAATATTTTTAAAGAACTTCCCAAACCTTAAAGCACTATATAAATACTAGATATTCATTTGCATTGTTATTTATTTATTGATGGGGAAATGGAGGGAGCTCAAATAGGTAGCAATTCATACAGCTAGTAGGTGATAGAAGCAGCAAGATAGTCCAGTAAATGAAGCACCCAGCCTGGAATCAGTAAGTCCTGTGCTCAAATTTGGCCTCAAATATTTACTAGCTTATTTAACCCTTTTTGTCTCAGTTTGCTCATCTGTAAAAGTGAACTGGGAAAAAGATAACAGACCACTCCAATTTCTTTGCCAAGAAAACCTCAAATGGGGTCATGAGTTTAATATGGTTGAAATGACTCAATAATAAAAATAAGTGCTAGGTCTGTGATTCAAACTCAGATTTGTTTTATTTTATTTTTTTTTACTTTAAATCCTTTACTCTTTTCACTAAGTGATGCTCCTACTCTTCCTTCTTACCATCTTACATGTAAAAGTTGCTCCATAAATGTTAAAGAAAGGAATGAATTAGAAAGTTCAGGATTTGGAAACCAATTATGTTTAAAAACCTCTATTCTAGAAACCTATCAAGGATAGGTTGTGTGTGTACGTGATGATCACAATGGGGTCTTTTTCAAAGTTCTTGACTTAAATCTGCCAAACATAGTGGAATACACTCTGCCCAACAAAAAATAAAATATGTGGGAAAGAATTCTCCTAGGAGATTAGAAGTAGTCTCTATACAATTAGCTGTAAGCTCAGAATTTATTTCCCTAAAATCTATTATTTGTGTGTTGTGCCTCTCCACCCACACATCCCAATCTGAAATATTTTAACTCATCCCAGCTTTTATTAAACCTTTGTGTGTGAGAAGTAAACAATGACGGGAAGACTTCATTAATTAAAAAGCAATGTCTGCCAAGCTAGATTCATCATAAGGAGGGCCCATCCTTGAAAGGCCACTTAATGAGCAATCTGTCATTCGTACTACTGTTTTTTTTAATGTAAGACACAGCAGGTAAAAATCTAGTAATGAAATTTTCAGTTATTCAGTAGCAGTCAATGGATGCAGAGACAGACAGAGCAAGAAGTCATAGATGTTCCTTGATATTTCTTTAAAATTGCTTCAGGATAACTTCATGCCATCCTTCTCTTCTTATCTATTTTAATCACTATCTGTCCTTCAAGGCCCAGTTCAAATTATACTTTCTCATTTCTCTCTTCTTTGAGTTCTATAACAGTATCTGATATTTATTGTTAAAGACATCTCTGAAGCACTCACTCACTATGTTGACTTTTATTCCAGGTACTACTAGGCAATAAACTACTTGTAAATTATTTTTGAATGAAGGGATCTTATCTTATACTTTAAAAGCAATATATTATGGAGTGGGGGTGGGGAGGGGAGAATTTTTTTTATTATTAAAACTTTTTATTTGAAAAACATATGTATGGGTAATTCTTCAACATTAACCCTTACAAAGCTTTCTGTTACAAATTCCCCCCCCCAGTCCCCACCCCTTCCCTAGATGGAGGATATCTAATACATGTTAATTATGTTAAATACTTGACAAATCGAATATATGTATTCATATTTCCACACATCATTTTTATGCAAGAAAAATCATATCTACAAGAAAAAAAATCAGAGAAAGGAAACACAATGCAAGCAAACATCAATAGAGAACATGAAAATGTTATGTTGTGGTCCACATTTCACATCCCTCTCTTTGAGTGTATATGGCTTTCTTCACTGAACAATTGGAACTGGTTTGAAACATTTCGTTATTGAAGAGAGCCATGTCCATCAGAATTGATCATCATATAGTATTGTTGTTGCCGTGTATAATGATCTCCTGGTTCTTCTCATTTCACTCAGCATCAGTCCATGTAAGTCTCTCCAGGCCTCTCTGAAATCATCTTGTTGGTCATTTCTTACAGAACAATAATATTCCATAACATTAATATACCATAATTTATTCAGCCATTCTCCAATTGATGGGCATCCATTTAGTTTCCAGTTTCTAGCCACTACTAAAAGGGCTGCCACAAACATTCTTGCACATGTGGGTCCCTTTTCTTCCTTTATGATTTCTTTCGGATATAAGCCCAATAGAAACAATGCACAGTTTGATCACTTTTTGAGCATAGTTCCAAATTGCTCTCCAGAATGGCTGGATCCGTTCACAGTTCCACCAACAATGTATCAGTGTCCCAGCTTTCCCACATCCAGGAGGGGAGAATTAATCATTTAAATATCAACAAGCAGTTATTAAGCACCTACTAAAACAGCAGTAAATAAAGCATTGGGTTTGGAATCAGGAAGATTCCTCTTCCTGAGTTCAAATCTGGCCTCAGACACTTAACAGCTGTGTGACTCTGCATAACTCACTTGTATCTGTTTACCTCAATTTCCTCATCTGTAAAATGAGCTGGAGTTGTTAAATGGCAAAGCCCTCCAGTATCTTTGTCAAGAATACATCAAGAAGTGAACACAAGTAAAAAAATGACTCAACAATGAAGAGTATAGCACTAGGATACATACTAATGATGTAAAGACAAAAGTAAATCAATTCCTGCCCTCAAGAAGTTTCCATTCTATTAGGGAAGAGAACTGTATCTAGTGAAAAGCAAGTACAAAATAAATATAAGGTAAATTAGGAAGAGGGACATTAACAGCCATAAGGAACAGGAAAGACTTCTTGTAAGTGTTTTCCAGAAATTAGAGATGACCAATCTTAAGACAAAAAATGGAATGGCAAATATGAGTAATACAGAGAAAGCCAGTCTGACTAGACCATAAAGTTCAGGAAGGGGTACAATACATAATAGGGTTGGAAAGGTGGATTAGGGCCAGGTTGAGAAAAATTCTTAAAACCAAAAAGTTGAGCTTCTGTTTGATCCTAGAATTTATTGAGTAAGAGAATGACATGGTCATAACTGACCTATGAATCATTTTGGCTAAAGGATTAGACAGTGGAAAGACAAACTGGCAGCCTCTAGACAGAGTTCAAAGAGATGACAAAGGCTTAAATAAGGGTGGTCAATATGTGAGCAGAGATATATGGATGTAGAAATAATACTTGACAACTGCTTGAATATGTTGCTGTGAGGGAGAAAGGGTAATAAGAGGTAATACCAAGGTTCCAAAGCTCTGTCACTCAAAGGATGATCGTGTTACTCTCAATAGGCCCTGGATTTAGGTAGCTTTATCCTGGAGGCTTATACTATCTGTGTGACTTTGGTAGTTGCTTCTCTCTGAATCTTGGTAGTCATCTTTAAAATGGGATTAACTACCTCATAAGCATGATATGAGAACAATCAAATATATGTAAAATGCTAAATTCAGTGATAAAGATATATTATTTCCATCCATGTATTTTATATTCTACCAAAACTGAACTATGACTTTATCTCTTCTCTATACTTCTGCTCATATTATTTCTATTTCTGGAATGGAACACACACACACACACACACACACACACACACACACGCATACACAAATCTAAACCCTTTAGATGTGTTGAAGTCTCAGTCTTTCCCATTTTAAAATCCTAACCAGAGTTCACACTAAGGCACAACTAAGAGGAAGCCACTGAAATTTTGTCCCAGTGTATAGAATTTAGAGGACACCAAAGCACTGATTGGGGTGTGTTCTTCCCATCTCCTCCCTTGCCTGTTCCTACCTTCTCTCAAAATACAATATGCCTTCTTCTGCAGCCAGATATTTAGAAGGTGAAGAAATCCAAAATTCCTCCCCTGTAATGCTTGGCTCTTAAAAGATGAATTAGAATGTCAGCCCAACTCTTGTTTCCTTCCCTCATCGACTGCATCCTTATTCTTCCTCATTCTCCAAAGTAAATATCTTTGAATAGCAAAGAAACCTCACTGGTCCCCAGAAACACTTTTGTGACAGATACATCCCAGATTCTCTCTTTCATAAAGACTTCCTTTGATCTCCAGCCCCACAGGGAAAGTAATCTCCACTTCCTCATAACATTTTGGCCCTGGTTTTGGAGGGAAATGATAGACATTCATATCCAAACTGTGTTACTTTGAACAAGTTATTGGACCTGGTTTTTCTTATCTACAAAATGAAGTTGGACTATGATATATCTGAGGCATCTCATAACATTAAATCTCTCATTTGCTATCATGACATTTTGCAGTGATCTTAAGATCACTTTTAGTTATCATTTTGCAGTGATCGTAAGATCACTTTTAGTTATATTTATTTGTATACTTGTCTCATCCTCTACAAGACTCTAAGCTCCTGAAAGGAAAAGAAATCAGTTTCTTATTTATCTTGTCTCTCCTCCAGCACTCAAAATAGAGCAATGAGTATTAGGAAAATTTTACTTAAATTTTGATGGATAAATAAATTGCTTCATTTGTTACTGGAAGAGATACACATGGAGCAATCTGAAAGCATACACCATGGTCTTGGAGATTCCATTCAACCACTGGCTAATATATCACCTATTTGAGATTTCTGGTAATTACACACACACACACACACACACACACACACACACACACACACACACATATTTGATACTGTACTATATTGCTCTTTCATTCTGCTTAGTTCAGTCCATGATAAGAAGCATTTTGTTTAACATAGAAATTGAAAAACTTTAATGTCTCTCTTACTTTCCTCTTGCTTATCAAGACAGAAGCAGGCAGGGGAGGTATTTCAAGTATAAGCCCTTGGTATTTATTCTTGTATTTTTATTTTCCTAAACATCTGTAAGTTATTCTTCACTAGAAATTAGTTTGCTAGAATTTTATGCTAGCATTTTGTGAGAAGAGAAATTTAGTACTTGACAGTAGACCATGTAATTAGGCAGGCACATTTCTTTCTGGTTGTGTGTTTTTTCCTGATGAATTAGCCAACATGAATATTAGGTTTCCAGAACAAGTAATATTCAGTGAAGAGATGCTTCTCCAGATGTTACTACATTCTTTTTTATTGTTCCAAATAGGTCAAAGGGTCTGGGAGATACTTGACAAGCCAGTCTCTCTGAAAGAGAAGACATTGATTCAGAAAGCAAACTTGAAGGACAAGTCTGTAAACTGTGTTGCTGTGTGATGTTGGCCATAATATTTGATTGGCCTGCGAATCAATTCCCATTTGTTATGAGAAGAATCTAAGTGAAAGTGAAATGAGAGTCAATTTGAAAATGCTTTGAAAATTTTAAATGTGTCCAATTTATTCTTTCATTCATTCATAAGATTTATAATTCTATCTATCCCTTCAATACAGAAATGATCACAAGATCATGCTTGTATAGAGCTTAGTGGCTTTACACAAATGATCTTATAACATTTCTGTGAGAGGGATGGCAAAAGTATATTAGCAGTTTGGTGACTAAAAAAAAGGCAAAAAATGAACACTTACTTAAGTGTAACTGATAAAATCAACTTGTGAAAAAACAGCCTCATGAGAGTCACTGTTATGAGAAATGGATAGAGAACTGCATCTCAGATGAATGCCTAAGAGGTTCTGTTTGAAGGTGGAGCAATGAATAAGGTAAAGATTGCTGCAGGAAATTATGGTCCATTAGCTCATTTGCAAATGAATGGTTTTAGAGTTTTAAATTTTATAACTGAGAAAAGTATGAATCAAATAATACCTACTTGGTTCATACCTAACCAAAGGATAAGATTTCTTAAGTTTCAATCTCCTAGCAATTTGGAACTATGCTCAAAAAGTTATCAAACTGTGCATATCCTTTGACCCAGCAGCATTTCTATTGGGCTTATATCCCAAAGAAATCATAAAGGAAGGAAAGGGCCCCACATGTGCAAGAATGTTTGTGGCAGCCCTTTTTGTAGTGACTAGAAACTGGAAGCTGAATGGATGCCCATCAATTGGAGAGTGGCTGAATAGATTATGGTATATGAATGTTATGGGATATTATTGTTCTATAAGAAATGACCAGCAGGACGATTTCAGAGAGGCCTGGAGAGACTTGCATGAACTGATGCTGAGTGAAATGAGCAGAACCAGGAGATCATTATACATGGCAACAACAATACTATATGATGATCAGTTCTGATGGACATGGCTCTCTTCAACAATGAAACGTTTCAAATCACTTCCAGTTGTTCAGTGAAGAAAGCCATATACACCCAGAGAGAGAGGTGTGAAATATGGACCATAACATAACATTTTCATACTCTCTATTGATGTTTGCTTGCATTGTGTTTCCTTTCTTTGATTTTTCTTTCTTGTAGATACAATTTTCTTTGCACAAAAATGATGTGTGGAAATATGTATACATATATTCAATTTGTCAAGTATTTTAACATAATTAACATGTAGTGGATATCCTGCCATCCAGGGGAGGGGTGGGGACTAGGGGGGAAAATTTTGTAACAGAAAGCTTTGTAAGGGTTAATGCTGAAGAATTACCCATACATATGTTTTGCAAATAAAAAGTTTTAATAAAAAAAGTTTCAATCTCCTAAGGTAAAATTGAGTCATTGACTAAAAAAAGACATTGATATGAGGCACTAGATAGTATTAAGTAGTCAACAGAAAGAGAAGCTCTTAGAGAAAGCTTTAGAATGAAACACACAGAAGAAGCAGGATAGTGAGCTTAGAACATAGAGAGTCACAAAAAGCTGGAGACAGAAAACCCAGAATGTTTTTAGCTGACCCAGATGATTCTTCAGCTACTTTGCTAACAACTTGCTCTTTGGAGGTGAGGTATTGCTTTGCTGATTGGCTGGCCAAAGGTTTGACCAGCTGTTGGAAACTCAGTGGAAAAGAGTTCATTCTTGCTAACTGAAGAACTATTGGGACGATTGTTCTCAAAAGGCATCTACAGCTGAAAAAAAGAACACTTTTCAAGGGTTCCTGCATTGCCTTCTACTTCTCTAGTGTAGGATGAAGAACCATAGGGGAGAAAATAGCCTTTGCACCTATTTTGCTGGTAATTTTCTCTGTGAAGTGGCTTGGAGCTGATTGAGCAAAATTAAAATCTCCAGCTATTTGAGGATCCAAGGAGAAAGTAGTTCTCTTGCTTAGAGTAATCTTATGCTACTGAAAGAATGGATATTTATTTTCTTAGTCCCTTGCTGAAAATATCTGGGAATGAAAAGAGTTTATCACTACTTCGTTGACTTGAAAGAAGGACTGACTTTACACAATAGAATAATGGTGTGGTTTCATTAATAGTGGATAACTACAAATAAGCAGCTTTATGTAGTACAAAGTATTCCAGAAGGGATCAAAACCTGCAGTCCAAAATTATAAGTTTGCCCTAAGGGAAAATAATTTTCCCATTCCTATGAATCCCTGCTAAGTTTGTATGAGTGTATGTCCCAGATATATACCTGGATTCTGATGTTTAATTATTCCCATTTTTGCATTCTATTGAGTAAATGTTTGTTGTTGCTTTTGCCTCATTATGTAGTAAATAGGATATGTTTGAGTTACTAGCTTTGGAGTTAGTAATATTGTGTAAACAGGAAGCATACCAATTGGGACTAGAGCTATTATGATAAACAGTGGGAGTGTATTTATCAAACACCAGACTTACTCTCTGGAATTCTGAGACAGAATAGCCACATGGTGGTAGCTTGTCTCTAGACCTCTCCCAGACCTGCCTACATGATTGCCAATTGGGGTGAGTGAGCCAGCCCAGGCAATGAGAAGAAAGGCACTCCACCATTTTCTAGGCAACAGAAGTATCATTTCTGTTTTATGAGTGAGGAAACTAAGAGCCAGAGAGGCTGGATAATTTGCTTAAGTTTCATAAATGGTGAGTAGCAGAGCCAGTAACAATACCAAAAATAGCACTCTTCCATTACATCATGTTGCTTCTATTAATCAGTCATTCAATTAATTAGAATACTCTGTCATTGCTCTGGTAGAATGTGTTGTTTAGCTGTTTGAATAAACTTGATGCTTGGCTCATCTTGTCAAGTCTTTGGCCTCTCAATTAGTAGATCCAAAACATACATTCCATCTGTTGTCAACTATTTTTGCCACATGATCTTCCCTGTATCTCTTCATATGATTAATTATCTCAAATAAATATATGTGAAGAGAATGCTATATTCAGGGGAAGTTAGTTACAGGTGTTCCTCTTTCTGTAGGGAGAGCTCCTTTTACTTCCTACCATTTCAGGGAAAGCTCAAGACTCATACAGATCAGTATGTGTAATTATTCAGAAGATCTGTAGGATTACCAGGAAGTAGCCAGAGTTCTGGTCTATGTGTGTATATAAATGCATATAAGTATATATGTGTGTATATATATATACATATACATATATAATTTTATTTTGGTTACACATATAAATTCAATTTTAAAAAATTTATTTCTTTATGAATAATGTTGGAAGAAGAAAATCAGAACAAATGGGAAAAACCATGAGAGAAAAATAAAACAGAAGAGAAAGAAGAAAAAAGTGAATATAGCATGTGTTGATTTGCATTCAGTCTCTATTGGTCTATATGTCTTTGAGAAGGTTGAGATCTGGCCTAGATATCATAAGTCCAGAAACAAGGATGGATTTTTCTGTGTGTCAAGGTAGAGAATCTGAGCAAGTTAAATGTGGATATTGGGAGCACTCTGAGAGTTGACATGAGAGCAAAGAATTTGTGAAAGGGGAAGAGATTGAATTCACAGTAGAGTATTTTTTTAGAAGTGACCAGAGAATAGAAGCTAAAAGCCTATGAGAGTAAAGGTGGGGATCCCTGTGTATAGAAGGGCTTACCAGATAATTTCATACTTATATGGTCATTCTAGTATTTGGGAGTACACAGGACATAGAACTGCAAGACCTTGCTGCTTGTAACTCCCTCAATGTTAACCATGCAAAGCAAGTTGATAAGAGCTGTAGGAGTGTCAATATCCTTTTGTGTCATATTTATATCAGAAATCCCAGTACAAGACCACTTTTTCCCAGAACAAGGATTCCAACACAAATTGGGTTGTGTGCAAAGGCTGTATGCTGGTTGCAAATAAATATTACCTTAGATTGTACGCTATACCAAAAAAACTACTTTTCTGGCTTTTTTTTTCCCACAAAGATTGCAAAATGGAAAAAGTAACTAAAGTTCTTTTAGGTAAGTAATTTCAGTTTACCAAAAAACTCATTCAAGCAAGAAACATTTATTAAACGCCTACTATGTGCCAGGCACTATGCTAAGTTCTGAGAATACAAAAAGAAGCAAAAGACAATGTCTACTCTTGAGTAGCATCTAATGGGGGATTCAATATGTAAATAAATACATGCAAAACAAGATATTTGCTGGATAAATAGGAAATTGTTAGCAGAGAAAAGGCATTAGAATAAAGAAAAATTAGGGAAGCCTTCAGGTTTTGGATTGATTTAAACTAAATATATTTAATATAACAGATTAATATAATAGATCAAAACAATTATCCTTAGCTAGAAAATGACCCAGAACTCAAGTTAGAAGACCTACCTTTGACTTCTATTTGTTGTTGTACAAGTTATTCATCTGTCTGGACCTCAGTTTCCTCATCTGTAAAATTTGGATATTAGATGAACTAGATATTCCTTCTAACTCTAAATCATATGAAAAAAAGATGAACTTGTGGTTTTTCTGTTTTTAATTGACTGAATTTATTGATTATTTAGTGAAGAAGGTGGGAAATTTTGGAAGGCAGACTTATTGACATTCTCATTTTCAGCCTTTCTTTGAATGTACTTCTTCTGGGAGCAAGTGTTCTATAATCTATTAATGCCACTTTTCCCTTTATTTTCTTCCCTATGGGATTTCTAGGACAAAATGATTTCCTATAGTTAAATTGTAAATAAAAGGGGAACTAACACCAAAAATGTAAGAATATGGACTTTCAGAATCAACTTTGTCTTCAGGATAAGTTTCCAAAATCAGAAGCATTTACATTCTCTTCTCAGAATTTCAAAGTTAAAAGGAAATTCAGAGAGCACTCAATTCAACACATACTAAGAAGAACCCTCTCCCCTTTCCTATATCTCTGACATCTCTGATGGTTAAAAAGTTTTTCCTTCTATTGAGTTCAAATTTGTCTTTCATGACTTCACTCCACTGAATCTAGCTCTGCCATCTGAGACCAAGTCTAGAACCAAGAAGAATAAATCTAATCGCACCTCCTTAAAAATGTATTAAACACAGAAAATCAATCATCCCATTTCCTATAAGAGTTCTCATTTTGGAGACAGGTTGACCATGCTGCTTTTTCATACACATGCAAGAATCTAGTAAATTCTTTGCAAGTACTTTAAAATGATTGAAACATTGGAAACCTTGCATTACCCACCTCAACCCAAGTTCTACTGATCTGTGCCCTGATTTCTAGGAAAGGATTTCAAATACCATTTCTGTCTATCTGTCTTTGTGGATGCTAACCTTCAGGCATCCTTCTGAATTCTACTTTGCTTTTCTGCTTTTCTGAATTCTACCTGCTTTTGGACTTGAATCCAATTTATCATCTTTCCAAATTTAGATAAATGGATTTGTTTACTACTTTCTCAAAGGTCATGGCAAGAACAATGGAAAACCATTGCAAAGGTAGTGAGATTATATATTTTTTCATCCTTCTCCTGTTTGCCTTGTTGTATCACTAGAAGAGTAGGAAAAAGCTGGACAGTAGCAGGAGGGCAGGTGTAAAATGATATCCAGTATCCAGCCTTACTACTTAACTCACTGTAGAAATTCAGGAAATTCACTTTTTAGAGATTTGTTTTAACCATTTATAGCAGGTGTCATCCTCTAGCAGAAAAATTCTTAATCATTTTTGTGTCACAGACTCCTTTAGCAGTCTATAAAAACCTATGGACCCTTTCTCAGACTAACATTTTTAAATGTATAAGAAAAAATACATAGGATTTAATAAAATATTATCATCAAAATATTTTTAAAACATATCATGGGTCCCAAGTTAAGAATCTCATGGATCTTTCTGGTCCTGGACCTGGCCACTATGCATGGAATACATATGCCAACAGATTTTGCATAAGAAGCATCTCCTTGTGACTCCTGAGTGTTCATGACAGAGGATAGGAGAGGTGATGTGTGTCAAAGATAAGTGGTGAATGAGAACAAAGAGGTGCCCACCTGGTAAGCTTTAAAGGAAAGAAATAAAATCACTTTCTTTTTCTCTTCCTGCTTTTAAAATGTATCGTATCACTTAGGACTCTGCCAACTTTCCCTTGGTAGTCTTAACATGTTGAGGAGGAAATTTCTCTACTTTTTTTCTCCCTAGATGCAGCTATGTTGACCATGAGGACATGGCAGATAGAACATGTATTTTTGCCTAGCTAAGCCTGAT
>JAJPUD010016054.1:18303-32514 GCA_023553655.1 Myrmecobius fasciatus | reverse complement strand
AATCTAATCTCAGACACAACACTTCCTAGCTGGGTGACCCTGGGCAAGTCACTTAATCCCAATTGCCTCAGCAAAAAATAAAATAAATAAATGGTAAAATTGTACATATACCAAAAATTTTTTAAATAAATTTATGATTTATTATCAGTGTTTGTTGTATACCTATTCTATATACTTATATACCCAGGATTGGACAAACATTTCTTGGGCAAAAAAGGGGTTGCAAATAGAAAAAGTTTGGGAAGCCTTTTCTTGGAATACTCACTCTTAGAAGTTAAATGGTTTTTCCCGGCATCACACAGGACTGGAAACCCAGGTCTTCCTTGCTCCACAGCCAGCTCTCTAAATGCTAGACCATGCTGGCTTTCTAACAAAAAAGTAGTTGGCTACTTTGATCCAACAGTGTCTCTTTACTGGGCCTGTACTCCAAAGAGATCACAAAAAAGGGAAAGGGACCCACATGTGCAAAAATGTTTGTAGCAGCCTTTTTTGTAGTGGCAAAGAACTGGAAAATGAGTGGATGGCCATCAGTTGGAAAGTGGCTGAATAAGTTATAGTATATGAATGTCATGGAATATTATTATTCCATATAAAATGATGAGCAGGATAATTTCAGAGAAGCCTGGGGAGACTTACATGAACTGATGCTGAGTGAAATGAGTAGAATCAAGAGAACATTGTACACAGCAACAGCAAGATTATGTGATGATCAATCCTGATGGACGTGGCTCTTTTCTTTTTTCTTTTTTTTTTTAATTTTTTATTTTATTTGCATAACATATGTGTGGGTAATTCTTCAACAATAACCCTTACATAGCTTTCCGTTACAAATTTTTCCCCCCAACTCCCCACCCCTCCCCTAGATGGCAGGATATCCACTACATGTTAATTATGTTAAAATATTGGCAAATCGAATATATGTATACATATTTCCAAACTTATCATTGGTGTGCAAGAAAAATCTTATCTACACAAATGATATATCAGATAAAGGAAACACAATGTAAGCAAACATCAATCAAGGAGTATGAGAATGTTATGTTGTGGTCCACATTTCGCATCCCTCTCTCTGGGTGTATATGGCTTTCTTCAGTGAACAATTGGAGGTGGTTTGAAACATTTCATTGTTGAAGAGAGCCATGTCCATCAGAATTGATGGACGTGGCTCTTTTCAACAGTGAAGTGGTTCAGGC
This sequence comes from Myrmecobius fasciatus, assembly GCA_023553655.1. Classification (NCBI taxonomy): domain Eukaryota; kingdom Metazoa; phylum Chordata; class Mammalia; order Dasyuromorphia; family Myrmecobiidae; genus Myrmecobius; species Myrmecobius fasciatus. The sequence goes on along the minus strand of JAJPUD010016054.1, from coordinate 31,321 downwards.
CAGTTCTAATAGTCTTATGCTAGAGAGAGCCATCTGCATTCAAAGAGAGGTCTGTAGGGACTGAATGTGGACCACAACATAGTATTTTCACTTTTTGTGGTTATTTGCATTTTGTTTTTTTCCTCTTTGATCTGAATTTTCTTGTGTAGAGTGATAGTTATGGAAATATGTATAGAAAAATTGCACATGTTTAAACATATATTGAATCACTTGCCATCTAGGGGAGGAGATTGGGGAAAGGGAGGGAGGAAAAATTTTTGGAACACAAGATTTTGCGAGAGTGAATGTTGAAAACTATGCATATGTTTTGAAAATAAAGATTTATTTTAAAAAATAGTTGGTTGATAGATGTTTGTTGATTGCCAGTTTTGGAATTAAGTGCTGAGGAGGCAAAAATGAATAGGCTGTGTCCTCATGGTGTTTCCATTCCAATGTGGGATAATCTGGAGTTTGCAGATAAATAAAAAGCAGGATAGTGGGGAAAGGGAGAAGTTGTGAGGGAATCAGGTGGGTGGGGAAAGCTCCCTCAAGGAGAACTCGGAGAGACCCCTTAGGGGAATGGCTACCGTATAGAAAGCTTAGCTGATAAATCCTTGTTTCTGAGGCTGAGGACAGAATGGGAGGGAGAGGGAAAGGGAAGAGAAGAACAAGCATGTATCAAGTACCTACTATGTGCCTGGCACTTCTCTAAGCATTTTACAAATATTATTTCCTTTGATTTCATAACCAGATTTAGAGTTGGTAGAGCCCTAGGGATTTTTTTTTTTTAATTCCCAAATCTTGGCACGTGGTAAGTGCTTAATAATTACTTCTCCAATTGAATCTGGGCCAAGCACCTCATTTTACAGAAAGGGAAACTGGATCCCAGAGAAGGGGTCCCTTCCCAAAGGACACAAGTTGTGGTAAGTGACTTTCCAGGACTCCAAATTATATGCTATTTCCAGTAAATTTTAAATCACAAGAATACAGCTCAAATGTGGAACTTAAGAGGACTTCCAAGGCTCTCTAGTAAAAACAAACAAAAACCATTTACAGGTGAGCAATTTATGGCCCAAAGAGGACACCCAAGGTCCTACTACTAGGGAGGTCAGAGCGTGCTGGGATTCGAACCCAGAGCCTCTGTCTTTGAGCTTGGGTTTTTCCCAGGCTACCAGACATGAATCAGCAAGAACAGAAATCTCACCTCCGGCTACGTAGCAGAAGGAAGTCTCCTCCCCCACACCCCGTGCCAGGCCTCGGCTCCAGGAAAAATAAACAGACAAGTCAACAATTAGCAGACTTATGTAAGGATTGCCAACCGGAACTGCTCTCTGCTGTCTCCAGCATCCCCTCCAGGCCCTCAGGACTGACTGCCCGTACCAGGAGGTGAGCAGGGGCTGCTTTGTGTGCCCTCCATGCAATGACCCGGGTTCGAGAAAGCAGCTTTGCCTCGGGGGTCCCCACTTCATTGCCCCCTCAGGATGTTGCAAGAGGGAGCTCCTGGAGTGGAAAAGGGAGAGGACTTTGGATTGGGACTCAGGAGGACCCTGAGCAAGCCCCCTTTCTGAGGACCACTTTGTAAAATGAGAGGAAGTTGTCATCCCCAGTCCCTTCAGCCTATGGGCCTCTGCAACCCTGCCCACGTTTGCATGTTGGCAGCATTCCCCTCCTCCCAGGCATTTACTGAGTGCCCACCACAGGGCACCAGAAGTGCGGCTGCTCGCATAGCCCAAGCTCCCTGCCTCTGGCAGGGAGTTAAGCCTTCTTGTACAAGGCTTGGGGGAAGTGCACAGAGCACTGACTTAATGACATTTTCCGGCTGGGTCCAGCTCTAGGTGACCCCATTTAGCCTTTTCTAGAGAGGTTTGCTGATTCCTTCTAAGGAATACGTTGTATAGATGAGGAAACAGGGGCAAACAGGGTGCAATGACTTGCCCAGGGTCACCCAGCTGCTAAGTGTCTGAGGCTGGATTCGAACTCAGGTCTTCCCGATTCTGGGGTCAGCACTCTATTCACTGCAGCGCCACCTAGTGACCAGCTTGCTCTCAGCTACCAGATCCACGGTCAATGGCTCTCCTTGTTCTCTTCTCTCTCCTGGCCCCTGCCTCTCTGCCTGATCCCTCTCTGTCTCCATTGCCAGATTCCCCTCCGGTGTTCCACAGGGCTCTGTCCTGGTATTTCTCTTCTTCCCTCCTACTTCTCGGGTGATCTCATCGGCTGCCATGATGGATGGAATTATACTCTGTGCTGCTGATTTTCAAAGCTTCCTTCCCTGCCCCAAACTCGGCTTGCTTCTAATCCGGAATCCCGAGATGCCTTTCAGTCACCTTGGCCTAGATGTCCAGCAAACATCTTAAAGTCAGTATGTCCAAATGGAATCCCAGGAGCCATCCTGGATCCCTCTTGCTCTGGCCAATCTTTTTAATTCTTTACCCCCTTACACAGTGACCCTGACTTCCTTGCTGTTCCTCCATGGGCCCTCCAATTCCCAGTTCTAACTGGGCATCTTCACTACTATCTTCCACACCCGGAAGGCAGCTCTCCTATATTTCTGGCTCCCACCTTCTACAGGAAGCCTTTCCGGAACCTTCCCTCTCTGGATTTCCTCTGTGCATAGTTATTTGTATGCTGTTCCCTCATTAGACTAGAATTAGAATAGAATTACTCTCAGGCAGGACTGTTTTCTTTGAATATCTGTCCCTGCCTAGCTTAGCACGTGTGCCTCGGCACATAGTAGGCAATTTTAGAAATGCTTGCTGACTGACCGGATCTTAGAGGCCTTTTAACCTAAATCCCTTATTTTATAGACAAGAAACCGAATCCTGGAGAAGCTAAGTGACTTGTCTAGGGTCACACAATAAGCACTCTTTTCCCTAAAGGCAAAGATAGGATGTGAGGCGGGGCCAATCTAGGCTTCACCTCCCTGGAGGGGATTCTAAACTAGCCAATCAGAGTGAGCCCTTCCGAAAGCCAATGGGAGAAAGAGGCTCACAGGCAGAGATGGGAAATAGACCAATCAGAATGAATTTTTGTATGAGGACTCTTCAGGGCTGCTCTAAGGCTAAGGGGTGGATCTTGATCTCTCTCACCCCTGAATCTTAGGGTTCTTTCTAAGGGGTCACGCTCTCGACTCCGGAGCGGATCCTGGGGATTACATTTATTCTCCCAGAGGATTACGAAGGGGAGGAGGGTATGTGTTTTCAGGACTACACTTCCCAGAATGCAAGCTTGGGGATCTTAGCCTAAGAGGAGGCAACTGGGCTTCCTCATAGGCTTGACCAAGGCCGTCACAAAGCTAGGAGGCGACAAAGTGGCATTTAAAACGTGGGACCTCAGATTTCTACTACTGAGCTCTTTCTGCTACTCGCGGTCTCAGGGAAGCTGTGGGGAAATGGTGCCCCCTGGTGTCCAAGCTCGTGCTGCTACAACTATGACTCCCGGGACGGGAAGAGCTGGGAAGAGCGGAGCATGCTGGGAAGGGAGAGACGGCGCTCCAGTGCCCGCCGCCCTGAACTACAAATCCCAGCGACCGCCGCGCGGAAGGGAGGTGTCGTGCCGGATGTCCGTTTCGGCTGCGGCCCGGAGAGCAGCCTGAAGCCGCGGCTTTGGAAGTCACCCAGTCTCCGCGGGACCCCGGAGATCGGGGAGATCGGGGTGGGGGCTCGACCCCGAGGGATCACCATGGTAACGGGGATCGCGCGGGCAAGAATCCTTGGGCCATGTCAGTCTTCTCTGACTCCTCCATCCCCCCGCAACTCCCCCCCCCAGGCCGGGTCCACTGGTTCTGACCGCGCCCTGGAGTAACGGAGCCGGGATGGACCGAGGAGGAGTGGAAGGGGGAGACGAGGAAGGCCTTGGGGTGGGGGAGGGTCGGGCGGGGCGAACCCCCAACCTGGCGGGGAGCTTGAGATCTGTTAGACACCTGGAGGGGGAGGGGGATCTTGAGATCCGGAAGACACCGGGAGGGGGAGGGGGAGGGGCAGCTTGGGACTTAGGAACCTAGTGGAAAGGGGGAGGGGGAGCTTAAGACCTGGAAGACTCCGGTATGGGGAGGAGCTTGGGACTTAGGGACCTTGAACACACTGGGAAGGGGAAGGGACTTTGGGGCTTAGAAGGCACCTGGAGGGGGAGGAGGAGCTTGGGTCTTAGGGACCTAGAAGACACCTGGAGAGGGAGGAGCTTGGGTTTGGGGGATCTAGAGAGGGAGGGGGAGCTTGGGTTTGGGGGACCTAGAAGGCCCCCCTGGAGGGGGAGGGGGAGCTTGGGTCCTGGAAACCTTGAGAGGAGGGCAGAGAATTTAGAAACTGGGACCCTGAATAGCTGAGGAGGAAGTGTAGAATTTAGAAACATGAAGGGGGAGTTTGAGCTGGGACCCTGGAAGGAAGAGAAGGAAGCTTAGGAGCTGGGAGCCTGGGAGGGAGGTGCTGAGAATTGGGATCTGTTGAGCCCGGGGGGAGGGTGGGGTCTGGGACCTGCAGCTAAGAGCCCAGCCCCCTCCTCAGCCCTTGGGACTCTTCCTGGCTTCCCCTGGGCTGGGCTAGTTCCTGGCCATGGCAGGAAGCAGTTCCCCTGAGCTCAGCAGCAGGAGGTTAAGGCCAGTGCCCCCCAGGCAGCTGAGCTGGTGACTCAGATCCAGGGATTACAGAGCAGCAGAAATCCGTCCCCAGCTCAGAGCCCCAAGGCTTGAGGGGGGGAGTCCCCCCCAAGTCTCCCCCTGCCTGCCTTCCAGGCTTTACCCAGACCTCCCCCTCTTCCTCTGGGCTCACGGCTTCCTGTCCTGTCTCTTGTCAGATCCGATTCATTCTCATCCAGAACCGAGCTGGCAAGACCCGCCTGGCCAAGTGGTACATGCAATTTGACGATGATGAGAAGCAGAAGCTGATTGAGGAGGTCCACGCCGTTGTCACGGTCCGAGATGCCAAGCACACCAACTTTGTGGAGGTGAATGCCCCCCCCACCCCCACCTCATGGCCTCCTCTTCTGGAAGGACGTTGAAAAGGCAGATGGGGGGTACAGGAAGTTTAATCCAGCCTCAGTTTCCTCATCTGTAAAATGGGAATCAAATAGGGCCTGCCTCCCAGGGTAGTGGTGAGGATCAAATGAGGTATTTGTAAAGTGTTTTGCCAACCTAAAAGCTTTCTATGTGAGTGTTAGTTCTTGTATTAAAAGCTGGTGCACAGGACGGTTAGGTGGTACAATGGATAGAGCATCAGCCCAGTCAGGAGGATCTGAGTTCAAATGTAAATCCAGATTCTTGACACTTATTAGCTGTGTGACCCTGGACGAGTCACTTACTCTGACTGCCTCAGGGGAAGAAAAGTTGGTCCATATTGGGGGTGTCACCCTGAGAGTGCCCCATAGTAAAGGCACTGGCTGTGCAGAACAGAAGACTCCAGGAACACTGCCTCAGTTGGTAAGGGGTACATGGAGGAAGCTTGACCTTAAGGGGAATCTTGCTGACTGGCAAGTGTGGGGTCTGCATAAGAAAACCCTTCTCCAAATTCAAAGCTGTCCCAGCATGCAACGGGCTACCCCATCAGTGGAGTCTGCAGGCAGGTGCTGGAGGAGTCCCTGAAGCACCAACAATCAACGCTTCTTTCAACAAGGATTTATTAAGGCCACTGGGGGTGTCACCAGGCGCAGAGGCTGGGGCCCGGCAGGGAGCTCTGAGATCAGATCTGCCTGGATGTCCCTGGCAGTCACCTCCCGCCTCGGCGCCTCATCTGTGAAATGGGTTTCCCATGAGCAGGTCATCTGGGCCTTCTGTGCACCTGTGAGAGTAGAAACTTCCTGAGGGCAGGGCCTGGCTTCTAGGCATCTTTGGATCTCCTCCTGTGCCCAGCACTAGCTTAGTGCCAGCTCTGTGGACCTGCTTCATTTTATTATGATGTGCCATGGGTTTCCCAAGGTAGTTTACAAGGGAGTGAGCCTTCCAGCAGCTGAAATCCTACTGAGGAGCTCACAGCCTTCGATGCATTCTTACGAGATATGGAAAGGCCCTTTAGCCAAGAAAGCCCCCCCAGCTTGGGGCAGGGGTGATCAGGGAGGGCATGCCAGGCTGGAGGAGCTGTCCAGTCTGTGGCGTGGAGGTGAGAAATGGAGTCTCATTTAGGAGGAGAAGCAGGAGGCTGAAACCTGAAGCCTGGAGGATTGTAGGAAGGAGCCGGGCAATGTCAGGTAGCAGTGGTGGGGAGGGGGAGCCTTTGGGGAAGGAGGGGAGGGGTCAGGCCCCTGCTGCTGCCCCTCTGGCCACATTAGAGCTTGGGCACTGCCTCCTGGCCTCCCCATCTTCCCAGGGACCCCCTAATCTGTTCCCCCAGGCCTCTTCCTGTCCTCCCACCTAGAGCACCTAGCTGCAGTTACCAGGTGGGCCACAAGATGGCGTGCTCCTACAGCAAGCCCTGGGCTGGGAGGGACAGACAGAAGGAGGGATGGAGGGGGGAGGCTCTTCCCTCCCTAGAGAGGAGAGGCTTGTCCCAACCCCAGGGTCGCTGGTTCTGGGAGGTGCCGGGAGCACAGGATGGGTGGGGGGGTGAGAGGCACCAGGAAGCCGGGTGTTGCCCAGCAGGTCGGAACAACCCGAGCTAACCCCTCCCTCTGCCAGGAGAAAATGTGCTGAGTGCCCGGGAACGTTGGAACCCAGTTCTTCCGTGTACCTGGCTGCATCTGTGGCGTATGTCCGGAGAATGGAAGCTTCTCGAGGGCAGACACTTGTCACCACCTGGGCCTGGCCAGGCTGGCTGAATTGGAAGCTCAGGGTCCCCAGGGCCAGAACTTGACTCCGGAGTCTCCTGGCTGCCCCACCGGGGCTCTCTCCTGTTGTAAACTCTGGTGGGATAGTCCCATCCCAGGGTGACAGTGAGGAGAGGTGTCCGGAGCTCTTGGGGTCAGGCCCCCTAAGAGAAGGCGGGCACCCAGCCCAGCCTGAGGAGGAGAGGAGGTCCTGCTGAGTATCCTTCCCCCACCTCAGGCCTCAGTTTCTCCACTTGTCAGAGGCCAGGCCAGACAGTCATCCTCCAAGATCCTGTCCAGCCCCAAGACTTGGACTGGGCTTAAGGGAAGCCAAGCCTCTCCCAGACCTTGCCCTGTGGCCTGGCCTGGTTCTTTTCTAGCACTTGAGTTGCTGTGGAAAGCTTTCTCCTGCTCTGCTGTGGGAGTCTGGCCTCTCTGGCCTGGCCTCCCCACTCCGAGCCCAAGGCCATACAAAGGGGCGGTCGGCCTGCTTTCCAGGCCTGGCTCTGCTCGAATCTCTGCCTGACCTTTCTGTCAAATAAAGGGGTTTATTGTAGGTGGTCTCAGAGGTCCTTTGGAGCCTCACTGGGCTGTCTGCCTGCTTCTCTCTCCCTCTCTCCATTTCCTCTCTGTCCCCTCCCTCCATCTCTTTTCTCTCCCTCTCCTCCCCCATCTCTTCTTTCTCTCCCTCCCTCTTTCTCTCCCCCCATCTCTTCTCTCTCTCTTCTTCTCTCCCTCCCTCTTTCTTTCTCCTCCTCCCCAACCTCTATCTCTTCTCTCTCTTCTCCCCTTTCCTACGTCTCTGCCTCTTGGCTAGCAATGACCGCCCGTGTGAGCTCAGGGGAAGCCCTCGCCACCCAGACTTTTGCCTGGTGAGGGGCTGGCTGCAGAGGGCACTGGCGACCCTTGCGACCCTGACCTCGCGTTTCTCTCCTCCCTTACCTCCAGTTCCGCAACTTCAAGATCATTTATCGCCGTTACGCCGGCCTCTACTTCTGCATCTGTGTGGATGTCAATGACAACAACCTGGCCTACCTGGAGGCCATCCACAACTTTGTGGAGGTGGGCCATGGGGCTGCTCACAGGGACCCTGGGATAGGGGACGAGGGGGGCCAGCCAGATCCTGGGGGGGGAGGGGGTCAGCAAGGTCCCAGGATGGGGGTGGGGGAGCATCCTGCCTTGAAGTGGGCACTAGGCTGGCCCTGCTTTTGGACCAATCAGCTTCCATCCTATCCCTCCCACTCCGGAGTCCTCACTGCCTCTGTTTCCTTGCCTCTTAGGTCTTAAATGAGTATTTCCACAATGTCTGTGAACTGGACCTCGTTTTCAACTTCTACAAGGTAGGGAGTCCCGGGGCTGCAGGGGGTCCCCATCTGGATTCTTTCCCCTCCCTCCCCCGGGGGTCAACTGAGGGTCTCCCCAGAATCGCTCGCCTGCGGGCCCAGCCTCTGTCCCTCTGTCTGCAGGTTTACACGGTGGTGGACGAGATGTTCCTGGCCGGGGAGATCCGAGAGACCAGCCAGACCAAGGTGCTGAAGCAGCTCTTGATGCTGCAGTCCCTGGAGTGAGGGGGCCCGTCCGGGCCCCGCCCCGCCCCCACCCCTGCATCCCCCCCCCCCAACAAATACTCCGAGTTTACCGCCTGGGACGGCGGGACCACACCCTGGCCGGGATCAGGAGGAGGGGAGCCCCTTGTGTGTGGTGCCATAGCCCCTGGAACCCCGTCACGGCAGTGCCGCCGTGAGCATGTGAGCGAGCCCGTGTGTCTGTGTCTGTGTGCGTGTGTGTACATATGTGTGTACCTGGAGCTCCCAATAAAGTTGTGGACCCAGCCCGCCCGTCTCCTCTCTCTCCCCCTGGGATCAGCCCGGCCTCTTCCTGGGCCTTCTCCGTTCTCCCAGCCTCTTCTTGGTGCCTCCGTCTGGGCGTCCCAGGGCTTTTTAGGTGTACAACCCTGACTCTGGGCCTTCGGGGATCCGAATGAAAAGGTGGGGGCTGGCGGGGGCCTTGGGGAGCCTCTCTACCCCAGCCCTGGCCGCCTCGGTTTGCAGGGGTGGAAGTGGAGGCCGACATTCAGAGCCACGCTCGGCCCCAGCCCGTGGCCCAGAGGTCTCCCGGGGTGCCATTTATGGAGGTTCTCTGAGTCCCCTCAGCAATGGGTGGAAAGCACAGGGAAGGGGAAGCTCCGCCCCCTGCCCAGTTGGCACCTGGACACCTGGCCTCCTTGGGCAGGGAGGTTCCTTGGGGCCTGGGCAGCTGGGCGGCCCCGGGAGCTTTGAGGTTCTGAGCTGGGAAAGCCCGGCCCCTCCGGCCGCCGATCCTGAATGATGCAACTCGGGGCAAGGTTGGGAGAGAAGGGAAGCCGAGGATGCCAGGTCCTTCGGGACCTTAGCCAGGAGCAAAGTGGGGCACCAGGAGCCAGCTGGCCGAGGCCCGGGATAAGGCGGAGGTGCCCGGCTTCTCAGCCATAGGGGCCGGGTAAAAAGGCTCGGAGCTTCTCTGGCCCTCAAGCCTGGTTAGCCCTGGAGGAGCCCGCTTGGTCTTCTGGCAAAGGCTGAATGGGCTGGGTCTGGGGCAGCTGTGGGAGGGGAAGAAGGCAGGCCTCACACTGGCCCGAGATGGGCCCCTGGGGCCCCAGAGGAGGCTTATCCCTGAGAGAATCTGCCACCCTGGGGGCAGGAAGGCCCAGGTGCTCAGCCCTGCTCTGCAGGAATCTAGGCTGGCAGGGGAGGAGCCTCTCACCTCGCTGGGGCACCAGATGGCCCAGTGGATAGTGCAGGACCAAAAGCAAAGCTCGAACCCAGCCTCTGAATCCAGCCCTGTGACCCCTCCCCGCCTGGGTCACTTCACCTTAGTCTCCCTCAGTTTTCTCTTCTGTGAAATGGGCTTTAGAAATAGCTGTAGGCCCTCAGCAGCACATAGGTCATCATGCTAGTGTCCCCGCAGCCTCCATTTTCCTCCCATCTAATTGTCTCCGTGCCCCCAGAGATGCCAGGAGCTGCTTACTCCCCAAGGGCATGTGGGCCAGGGAGGAGATGCCAGCTGTGGGCCTGCCCTGGCAGAGCCGAGCTGGGTCTTGCCTCGGTGCCAGTCAGGACGGCCCAGTGCTGGGTGGAGGATGGGGCTGAGATGAGGTCTCTTGCCCCAGCCCAGGGAGGGCACCGGCTGCCTGGCACTTGGGCCTTTTGGGGAATAAGGATTGAGGGCAGGGGTCAAGCCTGGAAGGTGGGGCCGGTTTAGGATTACCATCCTCCCCCCAGGGACTGATTAACAAGGTCTGGACAAGGTCTGCTTAGGGAGGGGAACTGTATTCCAGGGGGATAATTTTTAAACCGCGTGAGGGAAGGTCGGGCAGGTGCTCAAGTTTACTTCCCCAGAAGTTGGGGAGCACCTTCTGTGCCAGGAAGGGAGACTAGAGGGGGCCGAGGGGTTCCAGAAGCTCGGCCCAAGAAGCCCTGTCAGCTCTGGGGCAAGTGGAAGGCAGAACCCCTTTGTCCCCGTGCATACACTAGCACCCCAATTCCCACTGACCCTTCCCATATCGTCCCAGGGGGAGTTTAGGGAGGATAAGATGGCACTTGACCCGGCGACTCCGGTTCTCCAAAGTTTTAATCACTCGAGAACCCCCTTGGGAGACACGGCAGAGGGATGCTGGGAGTCTGCCAGGCTAGGGTGGCGACAATGGCTCCTGCTGGGGAGTGCCAACTGAGAACACAAGGTGGGGGCATGGGGTCTCCTGGGGAGGAGACACCCATCCCCTGCCCCCACCTGCTGACCAGCCGCTGGGCCGCTCTCAAGCTCCTTTCATCCCGGACCTCAAAGCCCTGGCCAGGCAGGCTTCCTGACTCCGGCTGCCCTTTAAAAGGGTGCAGGGGAGGAGCTCGGCCTCTGAAGTGGTTGGGTCCGATGCATCGTGGGCCCCCGCAGCTGGCTTTGGGAGGGGAAGGTCAGCCCCGGGGGACAAGGCTCCCAGGAGCCTCCCCTCCCTCTAGCCAGGGCCCCTCAGTTTCTTGTGAACCCCCCACCCTTCTCTAGGCCTGGAGCCTGGGTGTGAGCCTCAAGGGGGCCATCCGCCAGCAGCCTCGCTTCCCCAGCCCCCATCTCAGCCTCGACTTCCCCCGGGGAGAACCCCCTCCTGACCCAGCAGGCCCTCAGCACTTGCAAGAATCTGGGAAGCTCAGTAGTCGCCTCGGGCTTGGCCCCCTGAGTTCCTCTCGGGCTGGGAAAATTCTGGGGTCACAGAACATCTGCCCAAAGCCGGGTTTGTCTGTCCCCACGCCTGCACACCAAGTCCCCGGGGCTCTGGAGACCACACAGGAAGCAGAGCCAGGACCCACGGCCAGGTTACCTGACCAGCACACTAAGGCCTCCTCCCCCCACACTTCCTCTGGGCAGGCCCTGTGACTGGAGCAGATGGGAGGGCCAGGGAGGGGACCAGCGCAGAGAAGAAAGGTTGGGGGGCAACCATTGGGGTCGTTTTCTCCTGAATCACCTGGAGGAGCAGAGGAAGCTGGGAGAATCTTGCTGAGGCTGAGGGTTGTCATGGCTACCGTGTCTCTTTCCCTCAGCTGAGGGGTGGGGCAGGACCCCTCTGTTTCTATGGAAACAGCCAGATCCAGGCCTTGCAGCATCTCCTGGCCCTAATGGGAGACGGCGGGTCTTGGGGGACGGGCCCCTTTTCCTTCCTGGCTGGGAGCCAGACCTCAGCCTCTTCTCCAAGGGCTTTTCCTGGAGGACACGTGGAAGGAATGTGGCCCAGCGAGCCAGGGGCCAGGAGTCCAGAGGCCGGTTCTGACCGCCGTGATCACATGACAGAGGTGGTGTCCCTGGACTGTGCCACTGTTTTAGGCATGGGGGACCCGTCACTTACCTCTGTGGCCAAGGGAGAGCCCCTTAACCTGCTGGCGCCTCAGTTTCCTTGTCTGTAAAATTCTCTAAGTCTCTGCTCCTATGATTTGGAGCTCTGTGGCCTTTGTGACCTTGAGCAGCTCCCTACACACTCCTGGCCCTCAGCTTCCTTGCCTGGAAAATAAAAGGATTTAACTAGATGATGACCTCTTCAAGGGACCATCCAGGTCTAATTCTATGGCCCTCTGTCTTGGGTTCAAATCTCCTCTTGCATAAGTGGATAAGGGAGGCAGCATAGAACAGTGTCTCTGCTGGAGTCAAAGGACTTGGATTCCAATCCTGCGCTCTAACGCTTGCCCTGAGCACAATGTCCTATTTCTGTCTGTCACAGGATGGGCTTGGGTTCTTACCGTTCTCATAAAGTACATCCATCAGTGTGCTTTGTGAGACTGAGAATAACCAAGCCCACCATTTATGAAGGGGTCCCCCTTCTAGCTCTGCACCTGTGGGCCTGTGACCCGGAGCGAGGACACAGCTTGCTTTCCTCCGGTGCATAATGTGACTCACCTGCTGCTAGAGCCCCTTCCCCAGGGCTTGGGGAAAGCCCTGAGAGCTTACAGCCCCTGCCCCCTGGGTTACCAACTCGCCCCAATATGGCTCTCCAGATAGGAGACGCCCAGGTGAAGAAACCTCAGAGAGCACTTTCTGAGAAAAGAAGCCCCCGTCGCCAGCTTGGGAGACCTTCCTTGAGTCTCAGAATCACAAGATCTGAGCGCTGCTGGGGGAGGGGGTTAGCCACACAGGGAAAGGAGGAAGATTGAAAGGGGGGTTTTTGCATGGGAGGATAATGATTGACACCAGAGGAAGTTCAGGACTATTCCATCCTTTTTTTTCTCTGTTTTCTCTGCAAAGAGGAAATGACCACAAGAAAGAGCTAAACAAGGAGTAGATACACTCTAAGAGAATGGAGGAGCTAGAAAGAGAGCCTCTGGCTGCCCTTGATGGACCTGGCAGCTGGAGTGGCGATGAAAAGGATCGTGGAAAGGGCAAGAGATAGCGCAAGCTGGCAAAGGACAAAAGATAGCACAAGCTGGCAAAGGATGAATGTCATCCTGATTTTTTAAAGGAAAGAGGAGAGAAACTGCTCACTGCCGCTCAGTAGGCTGGATTTCTATTCCAGGAAAAATTCTAGAATGGATCGTTAAAGAGAGTTTTAAAAAATCTAGAAATAGAAACAGAGATTGTAGAAAAGGAACATCACTTCATCCCCTGTATGTCACCCTGGTCTAGCCTTTCCTCTTTTTGTAAGATTACTAATGTGGTATCTGAGGAAGATAATGTGGATATAATTTAGGTACATTTTAGCAAAGGTTTTAGCAGAACATTTTGTGTTGATTCTCATCAGAGAGAAGAAAAAACATTCAGTGGATGGATGGATGGATGGATGGATGGATGGATG